>JACBWV010000788.1:0-74473 GCA_013435795.1 Chlamydomonas sp. ICE-L | reverse complement strand
CTTCCTCCCATTTTCTTCTTACCCACTCACCCGATCTGGACCATACCCTTTTCCACCGTTTCCTACAGTTCAAGTCGTGGGCCTCCCTATGAGAGCTGCCGTCTCTCATAATCTGCCCCATTTTATTTCTCTTCTCCTTCTCCTCTTCACCGCTCTCTTTTACCTTCAGCTTTTCCTCCCACTTTCTTTTTATCTATTTGCCTTTCATGTAGGAGGCAGTTCATCACGTGGTTGTTTCAATGGGCCCCTCCTATTCATATATGAATTTGAGCTTGAACTTGGTAACATACCGGTAGCTTCAGCCAGCACTTTTCGCTAGCTCCGCCGTCTTTGGGGTCTTCCCCTCTTCGGCAGTAAAATCAAATAGTAGGGGGCCCTGGCGGGTCCCCTGGATGTCGGCCTCGGAGGTGGTGTAATGTTCGTCAAGCAGCAGTGGCAGCCTCCCCTTGGTGATGGATGCACAAGCAGTTGCTTACTTATCCGTTCAATTTAATTATTGAGAGGGTCAAGAATCAATGTAGCATGCATGGCATTATTATTCAACTTGGGTGCCCCTGAAGGCTAATGACTTATTAGCTCACTGACTTCCCGAAGTCCGATGAGGCAGGTGCAGCAACTCCCGAGGCTACAGTTCTACTTCGCAACCTGCAGGGAACTAGTGGCGGAAGAGCAGATTTCCTTGTCAAGCTCATGCGCTGATGTAATAGCTACGAGAGTCACGAAGAGCGAATTCTTCAAGGGGAAATCGTAGACATGCTCCAGGTCCCTAGACTGAGTCCACAGGACAGGAGGGAAACGACAAATGAAAACGCCGCGTCCACAGTCCGCAACCCTGAGATAAGGACGCGAAAAAGTGCCCTCAGAGGACAGGAGGGAAACGACAAACGAAAACGCCGCGTCCACAGTCCGCAACCCTGAGATACGTACGCGAAAAAGTGCCCTCAGAGGTAATCCGCCCCCGACGGGAATCGAACACAAGTCGGAAAGATTTCAGGCCAGTCAGATTAACCGGCAATTTTGACCGGCGTTCTTGGGAAATTTGAAGATGTGAAGATGTGAAGATGTGAAGATTTGAAGATGTGAAAAACAGCACGATATCGCTCAAGTATCGCATAGGTCTGTCCTCCTAAGGGGGCCGACCAACTACCGTATGCGCCCAAGAATTTGGCGTATGATTTGGCGGATGGGTCTCGCCATTTCTGGTGGGGCTTGGCGCCTGGGCCAAAACAGGGAGCCCCTGGAACTCGGGCCGTCCGCCAACATTGTGGCGGGGTTCACTTCAATTCAGTTGGTGACCATGGTACTTTGCAGTACTGGTCTGTCTACTAAGCCCTAGCAAGTTTGATACTCCTAATTTGTGTGGTAGAGTAAAACTTGGTAGTATAAAAGCTGCCACACCAGACTCTAAATTTGAGTGTAAAATCCATTTTCATCCATCTCTGGGCCGCTCTGTGTTTCCTTTTGACTCACACCTGAATCTGGTTAGAAGGAAAGAAAACATTGTAAAAGGATTCCGTCAATATGTAACTTGAGCAAATTTATGGAGCCCCGCATTTTGGAAAAACCCGCCATCTTTAATGGCGTAAAATTATTTCAGTCGATTTGGGGATTTTCCGCCAACCCTATTTACCGCCAATTCTTGGGCGCATACGGTACCAGGATTTTTTTACCGCGGACATATTTGTTGCACGCAAGGCATGCGATTGTATAAGGGGTGTATGCCACATGTGAAGGCCCTTGTAACTTCGTATAGTGTGGTGGTTGAGGACCAGGTCATCAAGCATTAGTTTTTGAATATATATTTTGAATTCAAAGGGATTTTGACTTCGGCTGAAGGAGCAGTTCATCAAGTGGTGGTTTTAATGGGCTCCTCCTACTCATATATACATTTGAGCTTGAACTTGGTTACGTAGCTTCTTTAGCTTTCCGGAGCGATATGTCTTGAGCACTCTCACAGGGAATGGACTAGGGCGTGTTGCTTACAATCGTGATAGCATGTCAGGCGACATGCTAGGTATAAGAAGGGAAAAGGCGACAGTACCTCAGGGGACTGCCGCCGGTAGGTGCCAGCCCTAACGGGCAGAGGCATAGGGGTACTGCAGATGCATCATTCATTCTTAACCATATTGTAGATAAATATAGAGAAAAGAAAAAACCACTCTTTGTGGCTTTTGTTGATTTCAAGAAGGCTTATGATTGGGTCAACAGAGACTTGCTATGGGATTGCTTAGCAAGGCTAGGAGTCAAGGACCCCTATCTCAGTATTCTGAAGTCCATGTATAATCATGTTGTTTTCCAAGTTCGCCTACATGGGGACATTGGATCCTCCTTTCCATCCCTTGTAGGAGTTAAACAAGGAGACCCCCTATCCCCACTCCTATTCGGTCTGTTCATTGATAGAATTGAATCGTTCCTCCAATCCAAGCTCCCAAATGTAGGGGCTGAGCTTAGGGGAAAGATTCTGCAACTGTTACTTTATGCTGATGACCTAGCTATAATGGCAGAATCCCCGGCAGATATGCAAGCGATGCTTGACTGCCTGAGAGATTTCTGCGAGGCTACTAGATGGCTGTGAATATAAGAAAACTGAGATTGTCGTTTTCAACAAACAATTCTGTGATGAGGCCCGCATGGATCCTGATTACAAATTTGTCTATGATGGAGCACAACTTTCTACAAAGTTATCTTTTATCTACTTGGGATCCCTCTTTGTGGATGGTGACTCAAGCAATCGTGCAAAAGCTGCTTTTCTAGGATGCTCACTAAGGCCCAAAAGGCACACCACATGCTTCGTAGGCGATGCCATACTATGGAGATATACAATATTGATATTCTCACCCACCTGTTTGATTCTCTTGTACAACCTATCCTGAATTTTGGCTGTGAGGTGTGGGCTCCTTCTATTCTGAACAACACACTTATCTCAAATGACCATGCTTGTGAGAAATGGCATAGAGGTATACTTAAACAAATGTTGGGTGTTTGCCAATCTACTACATCTAATATTATCATGGAAGAGCTGGGTAGAACCCCGTTGTGTTTTGCTTGGCTTAAACAAGCTTTGCGCTTCTGGAACAAGACCATACATAAAGAACCTGAGGATCTCATTAGAATGGCTCTTGAGGAATCTTTTGACTCCAACACTGGCTGGGTTCATGACTTGCGTTGTGCTCTCCACAAGCTAGGATCCAGTAAAAACATCAACATTTTGGAGGCTGTCGATGTCGAAGGTATTATGTCTGAAGTTTTTGAGTCATGGAGGTTTAAGTACCCAAGTGACACCAATGCAGTTAGAGACATCCCTGATGAGAGAAGGGTTGGCTTTAAACGCCTCCGATACCAAAAATGGTTCGCAGCCAACAGCAATGATGAGAATGGCTTGATTCCCTTTACATCCGCCTTACATAAGCAGGATCAGATTCGTTCTATAGCACAGTTTAGAATGGGTTCCATTGGCTGAACACAGAAAGAATGAGGGTGGTGGATAGAGCACACATCCCTCGCTCAATGAGATACTGTCAAATGTGTGGGTTCCAAAAACCTGAGGATGAAATGCATATGTTTGAGTGCCCTTTTTATAATGATATTCGCCTCCGCTACCAGAATCTGTTTACAGATATTTATAGGCATGTCCATGAGGATACCGACTTAACCGTATGGAATGTGGAATTCTGCGATTCCACATTCAGAACCTTTATGAATGGAAATGGCACTAAGTCTTTTTGGAGCAACCTAGCCGACTATCTTTCTACTTGTAGAAGAGCAAGACAGGAAGCCCTGGACTGCTTAGTGGCACCGTAATTTATTATCCCTTTTTTTTCTTCTTGAGACTTCTCATTTGGTAGCTTCTTACCTCCGCCACTGTAAGTGGTTGAGATCTGGGTCCTGCTCTAAGGGGTTTAATACCTTCGCCACCAAAACGGTGGTTGGGAGTTTGGTTTGTTTGTCCTCGACACACCCCTGATGTAATGGGGTTTTTTGCTTTGTGGGTGCTTTTTCTTTTTGTTTAAAGCACAGAGTCTCATACACCCTCGCGGTGTCAAGTAGACTTTAACATGTAATGTAATGTAATGTAATGTAATGTAATGTAATGTAATGTAGAGGCACTACTATGGAAGCTTCCAGGCGGAAGGCCTGGCGCCCCAAGACACTCTAGCTGGACCGGGAGAACCGGTCTATAACATCCCCCCCAATTCCTGGTATTCTTCATTCATAAGAATTCCTGGAATTAGGAGGTTCTAGGGGAAGGGAAGCTAGACTGAAAATAAATAACTGGTGCATAAGAGAGCCCAGGGGTATAGGCTTCTGGTTTGGCCAGTGTTCATCAATGAACGATACTTGACCTTGTGGGGCATATGCAAGTACATTTAGAAGGGAACAAGGGGCAGGGGCAGTACAGTGTAACTATTATCTATTATCTAGGTAGGACTGGATTCCAGCTGTGGAGCTGCCAGGAAGGGGCAGCCATAGGGCCTTGTACAGCTAAAAGGGCTGGATAGCAATCTGTTTGATTTCCATTAGTAAACAACTTTAAAGTAGACGTCCCCGCTAGCTCATGACTATCAATCCAGATGGAAGGATATGGTGAGGTACTTCCAGTATCATCTATAAAGTATCATAAGTCAGGATCTCCAGATAATAATGCATTCTAATGCTATGGGGAACTGTGGGGCCATGTGGTGAATCAGGGATGGAGGTAAGGGAGCTGCAGGAAGCTGCATGGTGGAAACTTTGAAGGCAAGTGGCTCCCCATGATCAAGAATATGAATGATGTCATATCAGAGGTTCTTGGTCAGAGCTTCTAGAGTTAGTACATGTTTAGCTTCCCAATGCAGCCAATCTTCTCTCTGAAGTCACAGAACTTGGCCCTGGGCAGAGCTTTGGTGAGCATGTCAGACATGCTGGCAGCAGTTGGGATCCAGTTCAGTTTGATACCTTCTTTCTTGGACTGCTCCTTGAGGAAGTAGAACCTGGTCTCCATGTGCTTCAGTCTTGATGACAGCTTCTCCTGGTTCCAGGCACTGAGGGTAGCTTGGTTGTCACCATTAATGGTGAGAGCAGGGGGCACTGTGCCTGTGGCAGAGTGTTGTAGTTTTCTCAACCACATTCCTTCTTGGGCTGCAGAGGTAGCTGCCATAAACTCAGCCTCTGTTGTGGACAAGGCTGTAGCAGATGCCTGGATCTTGGATGCCCATGAGATTGCTCCCCCTTGGTTGAGGAATACAAAACCTGTTGTGGATTTCCTTGTGATTGGGCAGGCAGCATGGTCAGAATCACAGTAACCAATGAGGGGCTTGTTGGAGAAGGTGTAGGTGATGCCATGGTCTGGTGTATTAGACAGATACTTGAGGATACCAGTGGCAGCTTCCATGTGGTCATGCAATGGGTGTGCACTGTGCCTGGCCAATCTGTTGACTGCTTGGGCAATGTCAGGCCTTGTGTTAACTGCCAGGTAGTTGAGGGAGCCCACAATTTGGGCAAGGGGAAGGCCGGTGGCTGGGGTATCTTTGTCAGCATAGGGCAGGAGAGCATCTGGTAGGAGAGGCACAGGGAATCTGGTGCTGTTGGGTTCAGGAAGCATGTTGTGGGCACGCAGCAGGTCCTGGATGAACCTGGACTGGCAGATGTGAAGGGTGCCAGCTGATGCATTCCTTGTGATTTCATAGCCAACAAACACTGAGGGGTCACCGAGGTCTCTAGTCTTGTACAGCGTCATGATGGTGGTTATGTACTTGTCTAGGATGCTTTTGTCAAAGGACAGCATGAGGAAGTCATCAAACCAGAGGAGTACCCAGATGGGCTTGTTGGCTGAGTTGGGGAGCACAAATAGGCCTTGGTCTACGTCTACTTCTTTGAATCCTATAGCTGTCATATCTTCTTTGACTTTGAGGTACCACTGTCGAGAAGCTTGTTTGAGGCCATAAAGGCATTTCCACATACGGCAGACCCTGTGGTCCTGTTCGAATCCTGGTGGTTGGGTGCAGTACAGTTCTTCTTCAACTATGCCATTGAGGAAGGCTGTGGAAACGTCTAACTGTGCTAGGTATGCCTTGGGGTTTGCTGCCATTGAGAGGATGTAACAAATGGTAGCATGTTTGGCCACTGGTGCAAAAACTTCATCATAGTCCATGCATGGGCGTTGGGCATACCCTTTGGCAACTAGTCTTGCTTTGTACCTGACAATTTCTCCATCAACTGACTGTTTGATGTCAAAGACCCACTTGGTTCCTATAGCCTTGGCTCCTGATGGGAGTTCTGAGAGGGACCAGGTGTTCATCTGTGCAAGTGCTGCTAGTTCTTCTTTCATAGCAGCTGTCCATTCTTTGGCCTGGGGGCTAGAGAGGGCTTCTCTTTCATTTTTGGGAATGATAACTTGGTCTGCAGCTAAGAATGCTATAAAGTTTGGTGAGTGCCTTTCTCTGCCAGTTCTTCTAGGTTCAACTAGGGATGGGTCTACCTCTGGGGGTGGGGGAATGTCAGGGCTAGGAGGTGTGGGTTCAGGTAGCTCCTGGCGTGGTGGAGATGGGGGGTTAGGGGGATTTTCGATTTCTTGAGGGATGTGTTCATCTCCTTGTTCGACCGTTTGGTTATGGGGTGTACTGGCTGCTGGTGTGAGAGTGGATGCTGGTATTGTGAAGGTAGGCTGGTACACTGTGTCTGGGTTAGAAGAGAGGTTGTCTGGTAGGCCCCACACATGTGGGTTGGTCTGATATCTAGCTTGTCTGGCAAGGATGTACTCTCTTTCTATGAGTTCAGATTGGGTGGGGATAGCAGGGGCAGGTGGTGTAGGGTCATCTTCATCAATTTCAATTGGGATATCGTCTTAATAGTTTCCTAGTACCACAGAGTCTGCACCTGGGAATCCTTTTTGACCTGCCAGGTTTTCAAATTCATTGAAATTTATATCTCAGGCATCAAATTTTTTGTGTGAGGAGTCTACCACTCTGTAGGCTTTTCTTGAGTCTGAGTATCCAATGAGCCTAGTGATCTTGGCTGAGGGTGAGAATTTGATGTCCCTTGATTTAGGTGGGACATGTACATATGCTGTGCAGCCAATTGTCCTGAGGTGATCTATCTTAGGCTTGATACCATGGAAGAGTTCATATGGTGTTTATCAGCATGTATAGCGGTGCTCTCACGCGTTTTATGACTTGGTGACTACTTATGTACTCCCTTAGAACTATCGGCTCTCCTGAGCCAGCTTCCCGTGGGACTGAGTCATCTTGAGATGACTCAGTGGCAGCTTCCTGTCACCTACGTCTCCGGTCTGATCTGTACCCTGTTAGGTTCCTGTCTACCTCCTCCTTTCACCACAGGTGCCCCTTTATGGGTCTCCTGTGTCTGTAACGTTATCCTTGTCTCCGTGTATAGATTGGTGCGTCTGTTCCGCTGCTTTAATCTACTGTCCACTCTACCGGAGTGATTTCAAGCTGATAGGTTACTGGGCTCCTCATCACTACCACTGCTTTGATAATGCAACTTCCGCGAGGGCCTCCTGCCGGCCTTGTGAAACTTACCAAACTAAATGGTGTTTCATGGGCTCGTGGGATCCGCAGTGTCATTGTGAGCAATGGATGCGACCGAATCCTCCCGATGGGGGTGCAGGTTCCTCTAGATTGGCTATACGACTGCGCGCCAGCGGCCTCTGCTGCCGGAGAGGAGGATCCTTCCGCCATCGTGGAAGTACCCCCCCCCCGGTCATTCCTCCATCTTCTCTTCCTTTTCCTCCCCTGCCGTCTGTCGCCTCCTCCCGTCTGTCGTAGATGACTGTGACGTGCAGACTCAAGTCGGCGACTAGCCTGGACATCGGTGGAGATACCCCGTCTTCATCTGCTCGCGTCCCTGACGTCGCTAACCTTTCTCCGGTGTTTGAGGCTCTGCCTGCATACCGGAGTTTGCCAAGCCGACCAAGCTCCCTGCTGATGTCTACGTCGTCTGTGCCCCCCCTTTGCTCTGCCCAGCCGACTGTTGGCTACTGGCATGAGCTTGCGCTCTAGTGGCTCTGTGCTACCTTCTGGAGAATTTTTTCAATCAAGCTGGCGGATCGCCGGCACTGCCGTAGGGTTCGCCAGAGGAGGACGACCTACGCCTGGAGATTCTGGAGGTGGTAGGAAGCAGGGGGGTATGGTCAGCACCACTCGGGGTGCTGCTCCCTCTACCCCCCAACCGGGTGAGTCGAGCGATAGAGGGGGGGACTTGGGATTGACTGATAATCGACGGCGGGATATTAGGACCTTTACATGCCTCGGCTCTGCTCTTCGCATCCTAGCGATAAATTTTCGAATTCTGCCCTTGCGATTTGCGATTTTCTGCCATTGGTACGATCTTCTGCACCAGGTGCGACTTGCTGCACTTTCATCCTCGTCTCCTTTTTCCCATACCTCAAATCTCGCCTTCGCCCTAACGCTTCCCCACCTTCTGTGATCCCAGGTCTCGCAGCGCCGGACTTCGCCCATGCTACAGGCCGAAGTGGACGCCGTCCTGGCCCTAGACCAGCGGCCGTGGAGGATCTTTGGCATGATATCTTGGTGGATATTTTTCTCTCTTAGGCTCCTTGTGACCCCTGGGTGCGTTCCGTGGTTCGACACAGGTTGCTAACTTTGTTTTCCTGTGCCCCTGGTTCCCCTCTTAGGTGTATGCCTTAGCTACGTGAGTTTGGGTTTCAAGTGTTTGAGTTCTGATAGGGCTAAGGATTTTTTAGTTAAGTGGTATAGAGGCGTGGTTAGAATCGGTTGGGCTGTGCATGCATTATTGATGGTATACATTGCTCAGCAGAGTGCGAGTGTGTTATCTACGTAACCGGCTGCCCGATCAGGGTGACAAGACTCTATACGAGTTGTTCTTTGGGGTTCTACCTGATGTATCGTTATTGCGCGTGTTCGGGTGCCCATGCTATGTTACCTTAGTGAATGGGAAGAAGCGCAATAAGCTTGACGAAAGGGCGTTATCTGGTAGACTGGTTGGGTATTCTCTGGTGAGTAAGGGTTATTTTGTTTGGGTTCCGAAGTTGCGCCAGGTGGTAGAGAGTCGTGATGTGCTCTTCTATGAACAGTTTAGCTATAACTGTATCCCTGGGCTCTTTCCCTATGATGGATCTCAGTATTTTTCTCGCACCCCTGCCGCTATCATCGGTAAAGGGCTTGATACTACTGACAATGTCCTGGGCCCTTTACCAACCCCGATTGTTGACCGCTTTACTGGTCATGGGATGACGATGCGTCCCAGGCCAGGTAATGATGGTGCTGTATCGCGTGCGGCGGCATTGGGCCAGGGGGAGTCTGATGTTCCTTCAAGCTCTAATTTATTCGAATCTCAGGGGGTCGCCGGGCCTTCCTCTGCGCCACGTTTCGTCGGTGAAGTCGTAGGATTAGGACAGCCTCGGGTCATAGTGGAACCTAGTACAGGTCCACTGCCCACTAGTCGCCACCCCCCGTCCACCTATTCGGATAGCTCGCGGGAGTTGTTGATCACTTCACCCCCTGCTATACCTTGGTGGTTTATACCGGACCCGGCATTGCGACGATGTGGCCGTCACAGACGATGTGAGTGATGACCTCGAACACTGGTCCGGGTCAGATACTGCGTATGGCTGGGGTGTTCCAGTGTACCCAGGCTTCGACGATTTAGAGGCAAAGGAGGCCGGCCTTGTTCAACCACGCATGAGTGCTGCGCTGGGGGCTTTATTACCGGTTACTGCTGATACTGCTGATATCCCCGCTGCCCATGTACAAGTACACTGCTTGTACGTGGGGGCTTTTATTTCTACCTCTACTGAACTCTCTTATAAAGCTGCAATGTTACCTACCAACCCTGACAGAGATCTCTGGCTGCAGGCTATGAAGGATGAGATGGCCTCCCTCCATGCTCATGGCACTTGGGTCCTCACTCCACAGCCTCCTAGGCAGAGGATTCTATCTGGCAGATGGTTATTTGTCAAGAAACATGGGGCTGATGGTTCTTTGCGTTTTAAAGCTCGTTTTGTAGTTCGTGGTTTTCTGCAACGTCCTGGGCTGGACTACCATGATGTATATGCCCCCGTCTCCTCTAAAGCAGGTCTTCGTGTGCTCCTTGCTGCCATCACTCATAGAAAAATGTTTGTGAGGCAGCTGGACATCAAGACTGCATTCTTGAATGCCAAGCTGGAACCTGGTCTGGACCTGTTCTGTTACCAGCCCGAGGGCTTTCATGAACTTGGTCCTGACAATGTTCCCCTTGTGTGCAAGCTGATTAAATCTCTTTATGGTTTGAAGCAGGCACCCAGGGCTTGGAGCAAAGATGTAAAGCAGGTTTTGGTTGCCCACGGTTTTACCATGTGCAAAGCTGAACCTGCTCTGTATTTCAGGAGGGATTCTACTGGTGGGTGGAGCTATGTCCTGACCTATGTGGATGACTTCATCTGTGCTTTTAGTGAGCTGCATAGGTATGCCTTGCTGATCAAGGCTATGGAAGCAGCTGGGTGGGAAGTCAAGGAAATGGGTGTACCTGTCCAGTTCCTTTCATTGGACATGACTTGTACACTTGATTCTGACGGCAGGTGTGTTAAGATCAACCTCTCCCAGCACTCCTACATTGTTGAGCTGGTGGAGCAGTTTGGTCTCACTGCTGCTACCAAACCCAAGTTTTCAGTTCCCATGGCCAAGTGCACTGTCACTGATCCTCCTGGAGAACCTCTGGCCTCTAATAGCCAGTACCTCTCTCTTGTGGGGGCTTTGCTGTACCTGGCTACCTGCACAAGGCCTGATATTTCTTTTGCTGTGAGCTACCTGTCCAGGTTTTCTGCTCAACCCACTGCCCCCCTGTGGGCTGCAGCCAAGCGCTTGCTTTTGTATTTGAGAGAACATTCCCATCTGGGCCTCACTTACACTCACAGCCCTGGTTTCTCTTTTACTGTCTTTAGTGACTCATCCTTTGCTGATGATGGGTCTGACAGGAGATCTCAGACTGGCTATGCTGTGCTTGCTGGAGGCTGCCTTGTGAAGTGGATGAGCAAAAGGCAACCCACTGTTGCTGTTAGCTCCAGTGAGGCTGAGTATCAGGCCCTGTCTCTGTCTGCCAGGGAGGTGCAATGGTTGAAAAAGTTGAGAATTGATCTAGGGCTGCCTTGTGACCTGGTCACCATTCAGGGTGACAACTTGGGGTCCTTGAGCTGGGCCAATGACTGTCAGCTGACCGGGTCAGATACTGCGTATGGCTGGGGTGTTCCAGTGTACCCAGGCTTCGACGATTTAGAGGCAAAGGAGGCCGGCCTTGTTCAACCACGCATGAGTGCTGCGCTGGGGGCTTTATTACCGGTTACTGCTGATACTGCTGATATCCCCGCTGCCCATGTACAAGTACACTGCTTGTACGTGGGGGCTTTTATTTCTACCTCTACTGAACTCTCTTATAAAGCTGCAATGTTACCTACCAACCCTGACAGAGATCTCTGGCTGCAGGCTATGAAGGATGAGATGGCCTCCCTCCATGCTCATGGCACTTGGGTCCTCACTCCACAGCCTCCTAGGCAGAGGATTCTATCTG
The DNA here is from genome assembly GCA_013435795.1 of Chlamydomonas sp. ICE-L. NCBI lineage: Eukaryota > Viridiplantae > Chlorophyta > Chlorophyceae > Chlamydomonadales > Chlamydomonadaceae > Chlamydomonas > Chlamydomonas sp. ICE-L. Next base: position 62,953 of record JACBWV010000788.1, on the reverse strand, counting down.
GCAGATGGTTATTTGTCAAGAAACATGGGGCTGATGGTTCTTTGCGTTTTAAAGCTCGTTTTGTAGTTCGTGGTTTTCTGCAACGTCCTGGGCTGGACTACCATGATGTATATGCCCCCGTCTCCTCTAAAGCAGGTCTTCGTGTGCTCCTTGCTGCCATCACTCATAGAAAAATGTTTGTGAGGCAGCTGGACATCAAGACTGCATTCTTGAATGCCAAGCTGGAACCTGGTCTGGACCTGTTCTGTTACCAGCCCGAGGGCTTTCATGAACTTGGTCCTGACAATGTTCCCCTTGTGTGCAAGCTGATTAAATCTCTTTATGGTTTGAAGCAGGCACCCAGGGCTTGGAGCAAAGATGTAAAGCAGGTTTTGGTTGCCCACGGTTTTACCATGTGCAAAGCTGAACCTGCTCTGTATTTCAGGAGGGATTCTACTGGTGGGTGGAGCTATGTCCTGACCTATGTGGATGACTTCATCTGTGCTTTTAGTGAGCTGCATAGGTATGCCTTGCTGATCAAGGCTATGGAAGCAGCTGGGTGGGAAGTCAAGGAAATGGGTGTACCTGTCCAGTTCCTTTCATTGGACATGACTTGTACACTTGATTCTGACGGCAGGTGTGTTAAGATCAACCTCTCCCAGCACTCCTACATTGTTGAGCTGGTGGAGCAGTTTGGTCTCACTGCTGCTACCAAACCCAAGTTTTCAGTTCCCATGGCCAAGTGCACTGTCACTGATCCTCCTGGAGAACCTCTGGCCTCTAATAGCCAGTACCTCTCTCTTGTGGGGGCTTTGCTGTACCTGGCTACCTGCACAAGGCCTGATATTTCTTTTGCTGTGAGCTACCTGTCCAGGTTTTCTGCTCAACCCACTGCCCCCCTGTGGGCTGCAGCCAAGCGCTTGCTTTTGTATTTGAGAGAACATTCCCATCTGGGCCTCACTTACACTCACAGCCCTGGTTTCTCTTTTACTGTCTTTAGTGACTCATCCTTTGCTGATGATGGGTCTGACAGGAGATCTCAGACTGGCTATGCTGTGCTTGCTGGAGGCTGCCTTGTGAACTGGATGAGCAAAAGGCAACCCACTGTTGCTGTTAGCTCCAGTGAGGCTGAGTATCAGGCCCTGTCTCTGTCTGCCAGGGAGGTGCAATGGTTGAAAAAGTTGAGAATTGATCTAGGGCTGCCTTGTGACCTGGTCACCATTCAGGGTGACAACTTGGGGTCCTTGAGCTGGGCCAATGACTGTCAGCTGCTCCCTCGCAACAAGCACATTGATGTCATCCATCACTATATCCAGGAGCTGGTGGAGGATGGCCAGGTGGATGTTGCCTATGTTAACACTAAGGACAACTGTGCTGACCCCTTCACCAAGCCCCTTGATCCTATGGTGTTCTGGCGTTTCATTCGCATGTTTGGAATGACTGCTTCTCCTTAAACCAATTTTTTTGGTTACATGTATTCTAGAATTTTGGTTACATGTATTCTGGAATTTTTGGTTACATTTTAGGGTTTCTTTGGTTACATTTAGAGTTTATTTAAGTTATCATTGATTGGCATTAGGTTCCTATTCCCGGATCGGGTTTTCTATACCGTTGTTACCCGACTTTGATATTTAGTTGTCCTCTTATATCCACTTGGCAAATTTTGGTTCTTTGCCTTGCTTCATACCTTCCCTTACACCCTTCGGGTTTCATTTGAAGTTTCTCTCGATTTTTTTTTCCGGAGTTCTTTGATTTTTATTTTTTTATTTGTTACATATGGTTCTATGTCACCAGTGCCATAGGTGGAGTAGTACTATTGTATGTCACCTGTGTCATAGGTGGAGTATCAGCATGTATAGCGGTGCTCTCACGCGTTTTATGACTTGGTGACTACTTATGTACTCCCTTAGAACTATCGGCTCTCCTGAGCCAGCTTCCCGTGGGACTGAGTCATCTTGAGATGACTCAGTGGCAGCTTCCTGTCACCTACGTCTCCGGTCTGATCTGTACCCTGTTAGGTTCCTGTCTACCTCCTCCTTTCACCACAGGTGCCCCTTTATGGGTCTCCTGTGTCTGTAACGTTATCCTTGTCTCCGTGTATAGATTGGTGCGTCTGTTCCGCTGCTTTAATCTACTGTCCACTCTACCGGAGTGATTTCAAGCTGATAGTGTTTTGTTGGATTCAGAGGTTGGTCAGAGGTTCCTGAGGATACTTGCATTTTTGACCATTTCTGCCCAGTACCTGTTGGGGAATTTAGATGAGAGGAGAAGGGCTGTGGACCTGTCATGCAGGGTTCTGTTCAGGCGCTCTGATGCACCATTTGTAGAAGGGTTGCCTGGAACTGTGAAGTTGAGGGTGATTCCTTTCCTCTTGCACCAATTTTTGAATTTGTTGCAAATGTATTCAGATCCATTGTCACAAAAAATGGTTCCAATTTTGTTCTGGGTGAGGACTTCATACCGTTCAAGCTCAGTGATTGTAGCATTGGCTACTGCATCCTTGGTTTTGTGAAATGTAACAATGGAGTATTTGGAGTAATCATCTAGAATGCCTTGGAAGTAGAGGCTGCCATTCAGGCTAGGAATTTTCATTTTTCCACTCATGTCTATGTGAATGATTCCCATGGGTCTGGTAGCTCTGGTGTGAGATGTGGGGTAGGGGTTTTTGTCCATCTTAGAGAGAATGCAGATCTCACAGGTTTGCTTACTCATTTTCCTAAATGCAGATGAGGTGATGTCGTTTCCAATGACCATGTCTTCTGAGGCCATTCTTGCTAAGGAACTGTAGGCTAGATGTCCTAATCTGATGTGTTGTAGTTCAGCTGTCCATAGGTGTCTTCTGGAGACGCTGCATGGGCTTACAAGCGTGGTGTATTCTGAGTGCAGGGGACAATGTTGGTGCAAATGTAGATTCTAGATCTAAGTTTTACTGAGAGGGGGGGCTCTCTACTCGCGTCCTTATGTCACACACTTAATGTCTAAAGAGAGTCCGGCGCCATTGGTTGAAACTCTGTAGCGTGGACGCCGAACGGGTGGCATCCATTGAAAAGGGCTGGGAACGAGTCAGGTAGAGAAGGTGGGTGGGTGGTGGTGTGGTGGGTGTGGTGGTGGGGGGAGGGTACAGTTGGCTTGCGGGGCCGGTGGGGTTAGGCGATGGCGGAAAGGGAGGAAGGGGACGAAAGGGGTGCACGCAGTGGGAGGGGGGGGGGGGGGGGGGTGGGGGGGGGGGGGGGGGGGGGAGGGGGGGGAGGGGGGGGGGGGGGGGAGGGGGGGGGGGGGGGGGGGGGGGGGGGGGGGGGGGGGGGGGGGGGGAGGGGGGGGGGGTGCCTAGCAATCAGAAAAGATTCTGCAACTGAGATCCTTTTCCTTCGGTTGTTGCGGCGGCAACTGTAGAAGGCACTGCAGGTGTGCGGGAGCTCGGGATCTACGGACAGGGTAACAGGCTTGATGCGCTCAAGTCTGTTGCAGTGGAACACGGGACGGCAGTGATGAGCGATAACCTTTAGCTTTCCGGAGCGTTATATCGTTAGTACTGACACAGGGAATGGACTAGGGCATTGTGCTTACAATCGTGATAGCTTGTCAAGCGACAAGGAAAGGATAAGAAGGGAATACCTCAGGGTACTGCCGCCGGTAGGTGCCGGCCCTAACGGGTGGAGGCACTACTATGGAAGCTTCCAGGCGGAAGGCCTGGCGCCCCAAGACACTCTAGCTGGACCGGGAGAACCGGTCTATAACATTCATCTCCTTGTTCAACAGTTTGGTTTTTGGGTGTACTGGCTGCTGGTGTGAGGTTGGATGCTGGGTGTGTGAAGGTAGGCTGGTATACTGTGTCAGGGTTAGAAGAGAGATTGTCTGGGAGGCCCCACACTTGTGGGTTGGTTTGATACTTAGCTTGCCTGGCTAGGATGTAGTCTCTTTTTATGAGTTCAGACTGAGTGGGGATAGTGGGTACAGGTGGTATAGGATCATCTTCATCAACTTCAACTGGGATATCATCTTCATAGTTTCCTAGTACCACAGCATCTGCACATGGGAATCCTTTTTGACCTGCCAAATTTTCAAATTCATTGAAAGTTATGTCTCTGGCGTCAAAAGATTTGTGTGAGGAGTCTACCACTATGTAGGCTTTTCTTGAGTCTGAGTATCCAATGAGTCTGGTAATTTTGGCTGAGGGTGAGAACTTGAAAGTTCTTGACTTAGGTGGGACATGTACATATGCTGTGCAGCCAATGGTCCTGAGGTGATCTATCTTAGGCTTGGTGCCATGGAAGAGTTCATAGGGTGTTTTGTTGGATTCAGAGGTTGGTGAGAGGTTCCTGAGGATGCTTGCATTTTTGACCATTTCTGCCCAGTACCTGTTGGGGAATTTGGATGAGAGGAGGAGGGCTGTGGATCTGTCATGCAGGGTTCTGTTCAGGCGCTCTGCTGCACCATTTGTAGATGGGTTGCCTGGAACTGTGAAGTTGAGGGTGATTCCTTTCCTTTTGCACCAATTTTTGAATATGTTGCAAATGTATTCAGATCCATTGTCACAAAAAATGGTTCCAATTTTGTTCTGGGTGAGGACTTCATACCGTTAAAGCTCAATGATTGTTGCACTGGCTACTGCATCCTTGGTTTTGTGAAATGTAACAATGGAGTATTTGGAGTAATCATCTAGAATGCCTTGGAAGTAGAGGCTGCCATTCAGGCTAGGAATTTTCATTTCCCCACTCATGTCAATGTGAATGATACCCATTGGTCTGGTAGCTCTGGTGTGAGATGTGGGATAGGGGTTCTTGTCCATCTTAGAGAGAATGCAGATCTCACAGGTTTGCTTACTCATTTTATTGAATGCAGATGAGGTGATGTCGTTTCCAATGACCATGTCTTCTGAGGCCATTCTTGCTAAAGAACTGTAGGCTAGATGTCCTAATCTGATGTGTTGTAGTTCAGCTGTCATAGGTGTCTTTCTGGAGACAGCTGCCATTGCTACAGCTGTAGTGTATTCTGATCCTCTGATCAGTGTAGGATCATGTTTGACTACAGGGACTAGGTACAGGTTACGTTTCTTTGATCCTGAGATGATGACTTTGTTGTTGATGGTCATGGTACCTTCGTTAGAGGTGAATTTGATTTCCATGTTGGGTACATTTTTGATTGCTGATGCCATTGAGAACAAGTTGGGTGTGTTCTGGTCTGAGTTTAGGTGGACATTGAGGAGGTTGTGAAGTTTGCCATTTTCTCCTCTGATAAGGGCTGTGCGGCCAGACGTTGTAATGTAGTATGGCCAAGAGGCTGTGAGGACTTTTATGGGTTTATGATGTCTTTATGTCATTATGAAGGCTGGCTCTCCAGTCATGTGTGAGGGTTTGCGGTCTTGGACAGGAATCCGTGTACTGTTAGTTCTGAGTAGGCCGGGGACAATGGTGCATGATGTAGATCTTAGAATTTTGTTTTATTTTAGGTAGGGGCATGTCTATACTCTCTTCCTCCATCACCTTAACATCCTGAGAGATGTCCTTCAGCCATTGGTGAAATGCTGTAGCGTTGGACTGTCGACGTGCAATCCCTTTGAGAAGGGCTGGGATGATCCAGGATAGAAGTGGGGAGGGGGGGGGGGGGGGGGGGGGGGAGGGGGGGGGGGGGGGGGGGGGGGTTACAGTTTGGCTTGCGGGGACCATTAGGGGGTAGGACGTCGGCGGAAGGCGCGGAGAGGGAAAGATGGTCGACGTCAGTGGGAGGGGGGGCGGGGGGGGGGGGGGCTGGTGTTCCAGCAGGGTGCCTAGCAATCAGAAAAGATTCTGCAACTGAGATCCTTTTCCTTCGGTTGTTGCGGCGGCAACTGTAGAAGGCACTGCAGGTGCGCGGGAGCTCGGGATCTACGGACAGGGTAACAGGCTTGATGCGCTCAAGTCTGTTGCAGTGGAACACGATGCGGCATTGATGAGCGATAACCTTTAGCTTTCCGGAGCGATATGTCTTGAGCACTCTCACAGGGAATGGACTAGGGCGTGTGCTTACAATCGTGATAGCATGTCAGGCGACATGCTAGGTATAAGAAGGGAAAAGGCGACAGTACCTCAGGAAACTGCCGCCGGTAGGTGCCGGCCCTAACGGGCAGAGGCACTACTATGGAAGCTTCCAGGCGGAAGGCCTGGCGCCCCAAGACACTCTAGCTGGACCGGGAGAACCAGTCTATAACAGCTTCAGCCGGCAATTTGACTGCTCGCAGTCTTTGGCAGTAAAAATAAACTACCAGGAAAAATGTAAACGCGAGCGTACATAGTGCACGCAAAGCATGTGATCGAATAAGGGGAGTATGCCATAACATGTGAGTCATGACCACCACCACACCTTGCATGCTGGGGCTGTCACAGGGATGAGCGTCACTGTTTTTTGGGGGGGCTACATGCAGCCGCTCCCTTCCCCTATCCTTTAGCCAAACCTGAAGCTGGATGGTGTGACTGAAAGCTGATATGATAAGCATTCCAATCCAGCTTGAAGCATTGGGTCCGACCCAGTGGCTGGCAAGAGTAACTCAAAAATAAAACATTTATGAGCGCCTGTCAATTGTTGGGTTGTGCACAGCAACACCCTCGGTGCCTAGGGGCATGCATGGGGTGGTAGTCGAGGTTGCAGAGGAAGACTCACAAGCTGTACTGACAGCTAGGTTGGAGGAAGATGCATACATGTCGAAGGGATGATGACAAGGAGCTCGGTGAAGAGTGGTGTTGAAAAACACCGTTGTTTTGCTCTGGCAGCAAGTGCTCACTTGCAGCTTAAGCGGAGGTGAACTTGGTGACGGCCTTGGTACCCTCAGAAACGGCGTGCTTGGCAAGCTCCCCGGGCAGGACCAAGCGGACAGCGGTCTGTATCTCGCGGGAGGTAACAGTGGGCTTCTTGTTGTAGCGAGCCAGGCGAGCGGCCTCAGAGGCGATCTTGTCGAAGATATCGTTGATGAAGGAGTTGAGGATGCCCATGGCCTTGGAGCTGATGCCAGTGTCGGGGTGCACCTGCTTCAGCACCTTGTAGATGTAGATTTTGTAGGTCTCCGCCTTGGCCATCTTCTTGGCCTTCTTCTTGCCCTCCGCAGTCTTGGCGGGGGCGGCCTTCTTGGCGGGAGCCTTCTCAGCAGCTTTGGGGGCCATTGTTGTAGGTTGTGAGTTTCGGTAAGAGAAATAGCACAGTGGTAAGTGTGACTCCACCGACACATTGCTGATGAGAAGATTATGTACTCTTGCAGTCAACCTCAGAGACAGCGCGAACAGCGGATCAGCAGGACGTAACCGAACCGGGGCGAATGGGTCTGCATCGGCCTCGGATCAGCAGGACCTGTCGTGGGAGTATTTACTCGCCCTCGGAGTCTTGGAATCACAACTCGCTCTACATCTCAGCCCATTTCCCGATACTATCCGATCAATACACAATGGCAGGCAAAACTGGAGGCCGTGGTGGCAAGAAGTCTGTTTCTCGCAGCTCCAAGGCAGGACTGCAGTTCCCTGTGGGCCGTGTCGCCCGCTACCTGAAGAAGGGCAAGTACGCCGAGCGCGTTGGCGCTGGTGCCCCCGTGTACCTGGCTGCTGTCCTCGAGTACTTGTGCGCTGAGGTCCTGGAGCTGGCTGGCAACGCTGCCCGCGACAACAAGAAGACCAGGATCGTCCCCCGCCACGTCCAGCTGGCCATCCGCAACGACGAGGAGCTGTCCAAGCTGCTGGGCTCCGTTACCATCGCCAATGGTGGAGTTCTGCCCAACATCCACTCCGTGCTGCTCCCCAAGAAGTCGTCCAAGAAGGAGATGGATTCCGCCTCTGTTTAAACAGTCACGGACTTTCGTTCGAACCAACAAACCGGTGTTTTTCAACACCACCAAATCCCCGAACATGCACAAAGGAAGACCCATGACCAGCCACGAATTCGGCACGAGCAAAAACATGTTTAGACACCTATCCCTAAACCTGAGTAGGACTGCCCCCCACCCCTCTCAATATAGATAAGAGGCATGGCAGGAGTAGGCCAGGCCTCCAAATGTGAAGCAAGGCCGATCGATCCATACTCACCCGCCCATATGTACCCATGCCCCCACCTGGGTCTTAGATGGTGCCTTTTAACTGTTCTTGTCAACACAATCTCAATGGTGGTCTTAGAATGTCATTTGGAGGTCAGAGTAAACAGATAGCAAAAAACCGGGTGGCTGCCCCCCCCCCCCCCCCCCCCCCCCACACACACACACACACACAAAAAAACCAGGTCCTCAGAATGACCTGCAAAAGTGCAAATGGCTGCAAACATCGCCATGGATCATGTCAGTATAGCCCCATTCTTAGGATAACTCGTTCGGCATTACTAAAATGTTGGAAGCCTGGCCACCTCCTGTATTTTACATGGTTTTCCAGCCAACATGCTTCAGCATCATCCAATTGTCAGTCCCCCTCTGTGATACCCACATAAACCTGCCCTGGGAGCAGGGCAGGCGTGGAGCACACCAAGCGCAACAACAGTTGGCGCTGAGGCCACAGCAATTTTCATGTCTTTAGTTGGTGACGGGCTGACGGCTACTCTCCCTAGGTTGTGGACTTGTGGGCAATAGCAGAGGAAGCGGGACGGAAGCTGCTTTGGATTCTTTATATTTTCGCATATGGGGTCCCCCCTTCCTGGGATAAAAATTATTTCAGCCTAAAACAGGAGTGCACAAAAAATATCTATCCCCCCAGCTCCCCCGCCTAAAAAAACCGAGGATGGCTGACCCCCCCTCCTCCCCCCCCCCCCACTAAAAGATACTCACTGCTCACAATGACCCGAAAATTAGCTCAAAACATAGACATGAATCATGCCATCATAGCCCGATTATCAGAAAAACGATCGGCCTGTCATAACATCTGGAAGCCTGGTCTGCTCCTGCCTAAAACATGAACAAATATATCAGCCCCCAGGGTACTCACTGATCAGGGCTTTTCAAATCCCCCTGAGAATTTGGGACACAACGTTTTTTTGTCAATCAATCAATGACTAAACCTACAAACCAAATTGTGTGATTCCTTTATATATTATGTTTACTGAAAGAGGATCGTTGGAAAGGTATTGTATGGTGGTGTTGAAAAACACCGGTGGATTGCTGTTGCTCCTATTCAGTGGAGCTCATGCTGATAACACTTAAGCCCTCTCTCCGCGAATGCGGCGAGCGAGCTGGATGTCCTTGGGCATGATGGTGACACGCTTGGCGTGGATGGCAGCCAGGTTGGTGTCCTCGAACAGGCCAACGAGGTAGGCCTCAGCAGCCTCCTGGAGGGCCAGCACAGCAGAGGACTGGAAACGCAGGTCGGTCTTGAAGTCCTGAGCAATCTCACGAACCAACCTCTGGAAGGGCAGCTTGCGGATGAGCAGCTCGGTGGACTTCTGGTACTTGCGGATCTCGCGCAGGGCGACAGTACCGGGCCTGTACCTATGAGGCTTCTTCACACCGCCAGTGGCGGGGGCACTCTTCCTGGCAGCCTTGGTGGCCAGCTGCTTACGGGGAGCCTTGCCACCAGTGGACTTACGGGCAGTCTGCTTAGTACGAGCCATTGTAGTGAATGCGAAAGGTTGTCGAAAGTTTAGGTGGTTTGGTACACTATGATCCGCTGGGGCAATAAATAAGGAACCTGCTGGCCATCAAGTGGATCAGCAGACGAGACATGCGGATCAGCAGACTGTCCCTGTCGCCGTCTGCGTCTGTCGGTGACCGAATAACCGATTTTAAACCGAGCCCTAGACTCCTGCGTACAAATACTCACCTGTCGAACTGATAACAATTTCCAACAGCTTTCCCCCCTTCACTACCCCCAAATCTACCAACTCAATCATGTCTGGACGCGGCAAAGGTGGCAAGGGGCTCGGAAAGGGAGGCGCCAAGCGCCATCGCAAGGTGTTGCGAGATAACATCCAGGGTATCACCAAGCCTGCCATCCGTCGTTTGGCTCGTCGCGGTGGTGTGAAGCGTATCAGTGGCCTCATATACGAGGAGACCCGCGGTGTGCTCAAGGTCTTCCTTGAGAACGTCATCCGCGATGCTGTCACCTACACTGAGCATGCTCGTCGTAAGACAGTCACTGCTCTGGATGTCGTCTATGCCCTCAAGCGCCAGGGCCGCACCCTGTACGGCTTCGGTGGATAAGCGCTCCCCTTCACTCCGTGTCGGGGTTGACTACCCACTCCAGTTGGCCCCTGACCACAAACGGTGTTTTTCAACACCACCATTAGTCACCATCATGCTTCTCTTGCTAGGGATTTTTTAGGGGCCATCTGACTATCTGAGGCATTTCATAGCTGCATATCCGTCAATTAACGATTTGACTGGCATTCTGGATTGTCTTACTAATATTGGGGAGCCTTGTAAATACAGGGATATATATACACCAGCGTTTACATTTTCCATACATGTGTATATATACCGTATGCGCATTAACTAATAGCAAACGGTTAACGGTAATAGCAAACCTGAGACCACTCCAGCTGGTTCGGCGTTACTAAGTCACGGTTACTATGTTACTTGGCAGCACACAGTTTTTATTTTTTCGACCTCGTAATAAACGAACGGTAGTGGTGATGCACACTAACTGTGATGCAATAACTGTCGTTTTTGATCCCGAGGGTGTGCATGTGGTTGTGCGATGTAGTGTACACGGCATTAACATGCTCTTGCCCACTCTCCTGCTCCTGATTTGAATTTAATTGTTGGATTTACAGCACTGGATTGTCAGCTGGACCACCAAGTCTCCTGTTTTAATGAAATTGTTACATACTGGATGGTCAGTCACTCAGGCAGCCCACTTTTGATCCTGATTTGAATTTTCACATGGTAACAGCAAGCTTGGGCAGACTACTTCGTGAACATGTAACAATAGAAGTTAAGCAAAACGTCGATTGTCCAGAAGGATTTAATGTCACAACTCGAGCCAGTCCGAGCCATGGACCCCTTTGCCAAGTTAGTTTTTGCCATGCTTTTCTGAGACCCACGTTTAGGGGGGGAAAGCCATTTGCCAATACTTAACCTTGCCATTACTAAGGCGCATACGGTAATACGGTATACGCGATACTGTTATATATCTAAATATACATCCTAATTCCATTGGAAATGTCAACTACATATTGGCATAACTTTGGTACATTTATAGGTCAGAGCATGCCTGGACTTTTGAAACACCTGTCCGACTTCAATCATTTCCCATGGACCTGGACAAGTCCTTAGTCTCTCAGGCAGTGGGCAGCTCGAGGGCCGACAGGTAATGCCAGCCTGTCTCTCAGACAGTGAGCAGCCTGATGGCTGATGACAGATAAAGCCAGCCTGTCTCTCAGACAATGAGCAGCCTGGGGGGCTGATGACAGAAAATGCCAGCCTGTCTCTCAGACAGTGAGCAGCCTGAGGAATGACAGGCAATGCCAGCCGTCCAACTGTTTGCCTGGAATCATTTCCCTGAGTGCATGATTCCGGTAGTGACCACGTGAGACACCTCGTGCACCCGTTTTGTGTGTGTGTGTGTGTGTGTGTGTGTGTGTGTGCAATGCAACGTTTTTTGTGTGCAATGCAATTTTGTGTGCGATGCAATATTTGTCTTATTCTGCAACTGAAACTTATTCTGCAAAATCCGGTCTTTGCCTGTTGGAAGCAATAGCACCCCCTCAATTCTGAGAGAGAGCGAGAGAGTAGCCTGAGGTCTGATAGACAATGCCAGCCAAGCAAGTATCACTCAACTCATTTCCCAGAGTGCATGATTCCGGTTGTGACCACTTGAGACACCTCATGCACATGATGCACTTTTTGGCAGAACCTCCCTTCTGGAGGGCGGGAGCCCCCAGGGTCACCCCATTGTCCGTTTGCCCGACCGAAGTGCGACCCAGACGAAGCCTGACACGTTAGCCACCTGACATGTTAACCACTAATTGGCTTCGGCCCGCTCGATTCCGTTGCCACCTGTCGCTCCAATAACACTCTCCGCCAATTTTCTGTGTCGCTTGCGGCGCTGCCTAGGACTTGTTGTCCAATTCTGCAAAATCCGGCTTTTGCCTGATGGGAGAAATAGCACCTCCTCAATTCCGAGAGAGAGAGAGAGAGAGAGTAGCCTGAGGGTTGATAAACGATGCTAGCCAAACAAGTATCACTCAACTCATTTCCCAGAGCTCATGATTCCGGCAGTGACCACTTGAGACACCTCATGCACCTTCTGCAATATCCGGTCTTTGTCTGATGGAAGCAATATTGCGCCATAACGTCCAACGAATTTGTCTGGATGCCATCTGCAGAGCGTGGGGAGATTCTGGGTTAGAAAATATCCATCCATCATATCCAGGGGACCACATATGCACAGCCCCCCTCCACCTGCCCCGCCCCACCCACCCCCCTCGCCCCCTCCCTTCCTGCCCCCCTCCTCTCAGCCCCCCTCCACCTGCCCCCCTCCACCGACCTCATGATCTCCCTTCTCAACCTCTTCTTGATATCGACAGGTCCGGTCACAACCCCATCCAATCAATCAACCAACTCCATCCAACCACCTCATGATCTCCCTTGTCAACCTCTTCTTGCTATCGGCAGGCCTGGTCACAACCTCAAGCAAGCAAGCAAGCAAGCACCTCCAACCATCCACTTCATGATTTCCCTTCTCAACCTCTTCTTGATATCGACAGGTCCGGTCACAACCCCATCCAATCAATCAACCAACTCCATCCAACCACCTCATGATCTCCCTTGTCAACCTCTTCTTGCTATCGGCAGGCCTGGTCACAACCTCAAGCAAGCAAGCAAGCAAGCACCTCCAACCATCCACTTCACTGATTTCCCTTCTCAACCTCTTCTTGATATCGACAGGCCCAGTCACAACCCCAACCAACCAACCATCTCCAACCACCCACCTCATGATTTCCCTTGTCAACCTCTTCTTGATATTGGTCACGACCCCAACCAACCAACCAACCAACCAACCAACAACCAACCACCTCCAACCACCCACCTCATGATCTCCCTTCTCAACCTCTTCTTGATATCGGCAGGCCCTGTCACGCCGTGAAGCAGTACATCTCGCAGCAGTTCAGTCTGGTGCAAGTACGCATCTGGAAGCGGCCAGGGTATGACCGCCCAGCTAACAGCCCTGGCTTGGCTTGAATTGGATGTAGCTGCTGCTGCTGTCGCCTCCAGTTGAATCCACTTGGATTCGTACTCATGGCGTTGGATGGATGGATTGATGGGAGGGAGCATCACTTCGACCTGTGTGTACGTGTGAATGCGAGTACGAATGCGAGTATGAATGCGAGTATGAATGCGAGTATGAATGCGAGTACGAATGCGAGTATGAATGCGAGTATGAATGCGAGTATGAATGCGAGTATGAATGCGAGTATGAATGTGAGTATGAATGCGAGTATGAATGCGAGTATGAATGCAAGTATGAATGTATGCTAATCCCAAACAATACTTTTACCGACCGGGCACTGAGTATGTGCTACAGTGGTAATTTAATTATACAATTGCATGTTTGTATGTTACAGTCCAGGGGTAGTCCCAAAAGGCTAAAGGGCAGTGATTTGGGAAGGAATTGGGCATAAACATTAAAACTATGGCAGCCATATACCCAGGTGTAGACTTTGGTGGGGCAGAAACATTAAGTATATGGCAGCCATATACCCAGGCGTAGACTTTGGTGGGACGGAAACATTAAGTATCTGGCAGCCCGATACTCAGGTGTAGATTTAAAAAAGCACAAACATTAAGTATCTGGCACGCCCGATATTGCTTACAAGTGGTTCCATACAAATCGAGCTGTCAAATTTGCTGTGTAAAAGATTACTGTGTTGCTCAGACCTCAACTATAAATAAATCCAAACATTAAGACGAGACTGGGGATCAATTTCTCCTAATTACTCTATTTATAAACCCTAGGTAGTCCTAAGGACTGCGCCTTGGTCGGGCGACCAGTCTTCTGCTTCTTATGCTTTGTGAGCATCTTGGATACTTGGGTTTGTGAGGTTGAAGTGGGTTTGACTATTAATACGCATGCCATGATGGGCTGCTATACCCCATATTTGACAGCCCTAGGCAGTTATAATATTCAAACGTGGTCGGCCTGGCAGGCTTTTTTGAATATCGACCGTCCATCGTCGAGCGTCCATTGTCCCTGTCACCCACGTGGCCAGGTCACCACGACCTGGTGGTGACCTGCGCGATGCTCCTGTCAGGTGTCTACAATCCAAGAACATTAAGTATATGGCAGCGCGATGCTCCACTCAAGCAACCGAAAGCCTGAAACATTAAGTATATGGCACGCGCGATGCTCCAGCCAGGCATCTGACAGACGTAAATGTTAAGTATATGGCACGCCCGATGCTCCACCCAGAGATCTGAAATCCGAAAACATTACCCACACCTAGGGGGCCGATGGACCAAAACGGAAATAAACATTATTAATCGGGCGTGCCCGATTAATCGGACTTCAAAAAAACATTGCTAAAGGGACTGGCCCAACCGTGACAGGAAGGGCTAAAAAGAAAAAGCATTGATGAACTGAACCCCAAACAATCGGTTTACCGACGGGGTGTAGCATTCTACGGAATGGTTACGGAACGGCGACGCGTCGTCAAAAAAAAGAAACACTGCCTCCAGCTTGATCATGATGCATAAGATGGCTGGGTATGGGTATTTTTTCATTTTATTCCCATTTTTTTGTGTGTGGCTGGATGGATGGGAGGGGGCAACCCTTGAGCCTGCAGTTTGGTCACCATGATGCATAAGATGGCTGGGTATTTTTTATTATGTGGTCAAGCTGGCGAGTTAGATAGATGGACCTATTCGTTATGAGTGGTCGTGTGACTCAGAATAATGGCGTTTGCTGGCTGGCTGGCTGGCTGGCTGGCTGGCTGGCTGGATGAATGGATGGATGGATGGATGGATAGATGGATGGGTGGATGGATGGATGGATGGATGAATGGATGGATGGATGAATGGATGGATGGATGAATGGATGGATGGATAGATGGATGGATGGATGGATGGATGGATGGATGGATGGGAGGGGGCAACCCTTGAGCCTGTAGATTGATCATGTCAGTGCATACGATGGCTGGGTATATTTTCTTATGTGGTCAAGTTGGTGAGTTAGATAGCTGGGGCGATTCGTTATGAGTGGTCGTGTGACTCAAAAGAATGGCTTCTGATGGATGGATGGATGGAAGGGGGCAACCCTTGAGCCTGTAGATTGATCATGTCAGTGCATAAGATGGCTGGGTAAATTTTCTTATGTGGTCAGGTTGGGGAGTTAGATAGCTGTGCCAATTTGTTATGTGTGGTCATGTGAATCATTCTCCTGGCGTCGGATGGATGGGTGGATGGATGGATGATTTGTTATGCGGTCAAGATGGTGCATAGAATGTGTTGGCTCTTTGGCGTCGGATAGATGGATGGATGGATGGATGGATGGGAGGGGGCATCCCTTGAGCCTGTAGACTGATTGTGTGTGTATGTTTGTGTGTGCGGGGTGGCTGGCAGATGCAGACCCAGTGTGAGCCTATTATTTATTTCATTTAGTGGTGGTTGTGGCGATGGTGTGTGTGTGAGTGCGGGTGGGGTGTGGGTGTGGGTGTGGGTGGGGGGCTGATGTAGACGCACCACGAGCGCAGGCACGGTGACCAGGGTACTACTAAGCGCACGCGGCAGCGAGGTGCCGCGCTGCCTTATTGAGCCCCTCTGCGCGTTTCGCGCAGTTTTTTCAACCCCCTGTGGGCGCAGCGCGCAGTTTTTGCGATTTTTGCACTAAAAAGCGCTGACCAATTTGACGTTTGTGCGCTTTAAGCGCTGGCCAATTTGGCAAGAAGTAGTACCCTGACGGTGACACGCTGTCTACATTATTCATCCTTTATGTTTCTTTATTCATATGCTTGTTCTTCTGTCTATTCAGTGGTGGTAGTGGTGGCGATGGTGTGTGTGTACGTGTGTGTGTGCGTGTGTGTGTTCGGGAGTGTGTGTGTGGGTGTGTGTGTGTGTTAATACACCATTAGAGCATGGTTGCACGCCATTTATATTCTTCATAATTTGTCTTCATATATATTTATTTTATTGCTTGCTTATTTTTTGCTTATTCAGTGGTGGAGGTGGTGTTGGTGGTGGTGGATTCGTGGTGGTGGGGGTTGTGGTGGGTATGTGGGGGTGGGGGTTGTGGTGGATTCGTGGTGGTGGGGGTTCTGGTGGATTCATGGTGGTGGAGGTGGTGGTGGTGGTGGTGGGTATGTGGTGGTGATGGTGGGTATGTGGTTGTTGGTAGATGTAAACTCACCATAAGTGCAGGTATGGTGGCACGCCGCCTCCATTCTTCATCCTTGGCACGCTCCTCATTCAAGATTCTCTGCGATACGACACGCGAAGCCTCAGCCGCTTGAGCTGCACTTCGAGCTCTCTCATCTGCTCGCATGCTATTGGAAAAGGCTCCTGCATATCAGAATACAACATGGAATCATCATCATCACTATCATCATCATCATCATCATAATAATAATAATGCAAGGAAAAGACTCAGCAGCTTGAGCTGCACTTTGAGTTCGCTCATCTGCTCGCATGCTATTGGAAAAGGCTCCTACATATCAGAATACAACATGGAATCATCATCATCATCATCATCATCATAATGCATGGAAAGACTCAGCAGCTTGAGCTGCACTTTGAGTTCGCTCATCTGCTCGCATGCTATTGGAAAAGTCTCCTGCATATTAGAATACAACATGGAATCATCATCATCATCATCATCATCATCATCATAATAATAATACATGGAAAAGACTCAGCAGCTTGAGCTGCACTTCGAGCTCGCTCATCTGTTCTCATGCTATTGGAAAAGGCTCCTGCATATCAGAATACGGTATGCCATCATCATCATCATCATCATCATCATCAAAATAGTAATAATAATACATGGAAAAGCCACAGCAGCTTGACCTGCACTTCGAGCTCGCTCCTCTGCTCTCATGCTATTAGAAAAGTCTCCTGCACATCATAATGTCATAATGTCAGGGCCACAAGTAGCTTATCATCAGAATGTCAGGGTCACAGTCAGAATATCACAATATCATAATAGCAGGGGCACAAGTAGCTTATCATCAGAATGGCAAGGTAACAGTGAGAATATCACAATATCATAATAGCAGGGGCACAAGTAGCTTATCATCAGAATGTCAGGGTAACAGTGAGAACAGCACAATATCATAATAGCAGGGGCACAAGTAGCTTATCATCAGAATGTCAGGGTAACAGTGAGAACAGCACAATATCATAATAGCAGGGGCACAAGTAGCTTATCATCAGAATGTCAGGGTAACAGTGAGAACAGCACAATATCATAATAGCAGGGGCACAAGTAGCTTATCATCAGAATGTCAGGGTGACAGTCAGAATAGCACAATATCATAATAGCAGGGGCACAAGTAGCTTATCATCAGAATGTCAGGGTGACAGTCAGAATATCACAATATCATAATAGCAGGGGCACAAGTAGCTTATCATCAGAATGTCAGGGTGACAGTCAGAATATCACAATATCATAATAGCAGGGGCACAAGTAGCTTATCATCAGAATGTCAGGGTGACAGTCAGAATATCACAATATCATAATAGCAGGGGCACAAGTAGCTTATCATCAGAATGTCAGGGTGACAGTGAGAATATCACAATATCATAATAGCAGGGGCACAAGTAGCTTATCATCAGAATGTCAGGGTGACAGTGAGAATATCACAATATCATAATAGCAGGGGCACATGTAGCTTATCATCAGAATGTCAGGGTAACAGTCAGAATATCACAATATCATAATAGCAGGGGCACAAGTAGCTTATCATCAGAATGTCAGGGTGACAGTGAGAATATCACAATATCATAATAGCAGGGGCACAAGTAGCTTATCATCAGAATGTCAGGGTGACAGTCAGAATATCACAATATCATAATAGCAGGGGCACATGTAGCTTATCATCAGAATGTCAGGGTAACATTCAGAATAGCACAATATCATAATAGCAGGGGCACAAGTAGCTTATCATCAGAATGTCAGGGTGACAGTCAGAATATCACAATATCATAATAGCAGGGGCACAAGTAGCTTATCATCAGAATGTCAGGGTGACAGTCAGAATATCACAATATCATAATAGCAGGGGCACAAGTAGCTTATCATCAGAATGTCAGGGTAACAGTGATAATAGCACAATATCATAATAGCAGGGGCACAAGTAGCTTATCATCATAATGTTAGGGTAACAGTGAGAATATCACAATATCATAATAGCAGGGGCACAAGTAGCTTATCATCAGAATGTCAGGGTGACAGTCAGAATATCACAATATCATAATAGCAGGGGCACAAGTAGCTTATCATCAGAATGTCAGGGTGACAGTCAGAATATCAAAACAACAGGGACACAAGTAGCTTATCAGGATGTCACGGTACAAACATTACATTAAGTTTAAATACATACAGAACAGATCAGCACTGTAGCAAAGAATCACGTGATGCGGCTAAAATAATAAATAATTGATAATTATAATTAATTGCTTCAGCTGCCTCACTGATGCAATTAAAATGCAAATTAAACTGCTTTTAAATTAATTTAAATCACATCAAATTTAAATACATACAGTATAGATCAGCATAGTAGCAATGACTCACGTGATGCGGCTTGTGTTGCCTTGCTTTTAAAGTACATTAAGTTTAAAGAAAAACAGTACAGATCAGCACTGTTGCATTGACTCACGTGATGCAGCTTCTGCTACCTTACTTTTTAATTACATTAAGTTTAAATACATACAGAACAGATCAGCACTCTAGCAAAGACTCACGTGATGCGACTTCAGCTGCCTTGCTGATGCAATTAAAATGCAAACTAAATTGATCTCATATTGCTTTTAAATTAATTTTAAATTACATCAAATTTAAATACATACAGTTTAGATCAGCACTGTAGCAATGACTCACGTGATGCGGCTTCTGCTGCCTTGCTTTTAAAGTACATGAAGTTTAAATAAAAACAGTACAGATCAGCATTCTAGCAATCACTCACGTGATGCGGCTTCTGCTGCCTTGCTGATGCAATTACAATGCAAATTAAACTGATCTCAAATTGCCTTTAAATTACATCAAGTTTAAATTCAAACAGTACAGATCAACACTCTAGCAATGACTGACGTGATGCGGCTTCAGCTGCCTTGCTGATGCAATTAAAATACAAATTAAAATGCTCATACATTTACTTCAAATTACTTTTAAATTACATACAATTTAAATTCAAACAGTACAGATCAGCACGATGGCAAAGAGTCACGTGATGCGGCTTGAGCTACCTTGCTGATGCAATTATTATACAAATTAAAATGCTAATAAATGTCTTTTAAATTACTTTTAAATTACATCAAATTTAAATACATACAGTATAGATCAGCACTGTAGCAATGACTCACGTGATGCGGCTTCTGCTACCTTGCTTTTAAAGTACATGAAGTTTAAATAAAAACAGTACAGATCAGCACTGTAGCATTGACTCACGTGATGCGACTTTTGCTACCTTGCTTTTAAAGTACATGAAGTTTAAATAAAAACAGTACAGATCAGCACTGTAGCATTGACTCACGTGATGCGACTTTTAATACCTTGCTTTTAAAGTACATTAAGTTTGAATCCATACAGTACAGATCAGCACTCTAGCAAAGACTCACGTGATGCAGCTTCAGCTGCCTTGCTGATGCAATTAAACTGCAAATTAAACTGCTTTCAAATTGCTTTAAAATTATTTTTAAATTATATAAAGTTTAAATACATACAGGATAGATCAGCAAGATAGCAAAGACTCACGTGATGCAGCCTCAGCTACCTTGCTTTTCTTTGCGCCCATCTCAGCCCACATCCGATCCGCCCAGTCGTTGTAGCTCTCGGCACCACCACCACCACCACCACCACCACCAGCGCCACCTGTTGTTGATGGGTCGATTTAGTAAATAAACAGGCAATCCGCCTTATTACTAGGCGTGAGGTTGACAGGGCCAGCCTGTTTGCTTGCACTGGGAGGTCCATAACGTATGGCCAGTTGTAACAAATTTAGGGGTTGAATGTTTTCATGATGAAATCGTTTTTATACATTTAGGGGTTCAGTCTTTTCAGGATGAAATCGTTTTTTATTTTATTTGGATTCAAAACATTTAGGGCTCCAGTGTTTTCACGATGAAATCATTTATTTTATTTTATTTACTGAATTTGGAAAGAGAAGTGTTTTCAGGATGAAATTGACTGATCATTAGTTGATTTAAATTTTTGTTCTTTGAATTTGAATTGAATACGTTTTGAAAGAGAAGTGTTTTCACGATGAAGTCGACTGACAATTAGTTGATATACATGTTCGTTTTTCGAATTCGAATTTAATACATTTTGGATGAGAAGTGTTTTACGATGATGAAATCATTGTGAAGCTAGTTTTCATAATGTTTTTTACAATATTGCGAAAAACGGATTGGTAATCATTTGACATCTTGTTCATACAAAGTTGTACATCTTTTTTGTTAAAGTGTGAATGGATTTGTGACAAGTCCTATGCAGCGTCGCAAGCGACGCGAAAAATTGGTGGAGTGTGTTGGCAATGGAACGAACGGTGGCAACGGAAATGGAGCTGACCGAAGCCAGTTAGTTATGAGACAGTTGGCTGACGTGTCATGCTTCATTTTTTTTGGGGGGGGGGGGGGGGGGGGGGGGTCAAACGGACAACAGGGTAACCCTGGGGGCTCCCGCCCCCTTAGAGAGGGGGCTCCGCCAAAACAATTAGACCTCCACGTGATTTTTTATAAGTTCTAACCTTGGGGTAGCGCGGTAGCACGTGCAGCACAGTAAAGGTAATAAACTAGAGGTGACCCACCCCTTCAGGAGGGGTAGGCCATGTATGAGTTCCGGGTTTTAGGGCTTGGGGGGTGTATGCCTGTGGCTGGTTGGAACCAATAGGTGTTGTGTGCGTGTGGTGTTTGGCGTGTGGCGGAATCCGCGATTGGCGTGGGATGATGGCCTCGGTCGAACCCTTATAATATCTATATATTCGGTGCTGCCTCCTCCTCCCCCCTGAGTAGGAAGGGAGTCACACCGAGGTTCATACCTTATTAGGGGTTGGTAACCAGTTTAACAACAAGGTCCTACCATCATCACACATCATCATCGCATCACTTTCACCCCCCACCAACCCCACCCCACCCACACCCACACACAAAAAGGTCCTACCATCACATTTCCCCAACTGCTTTCATCATCACCCCGTCCATCATCTGCATCACTGTCGCAGCCCCGTAGCTTCCTCCTCCACATCTCCATCATCCACATCACTTTCGCCCCCCATCCCCCCCCACCCCTCCCCCCCACCCCTCATCTCCACCCACCCTACCCACACATATGACCCACCATGTCCCCAACTGCTTTCATCATCACCCCATCCATCATCTGCATCACTGTCCTTGCCTTGCAGCTTCCACCTCCACGCCTCCTCCTCATCCACCTCACTTTTGTCCCCCCCACACACACACCCATTCCCCCCTCCTCCCCACACACACACCCCCACCTCTCATCCCCACCCACCCCACACACAAAAATGACCCACCATGTCCCCAACTGCTTTCATCATCACCCCATCCATCATCCGCATCACTGTCGTGGCCTCGCAGCTTCCGCCTCCACACCTCCTCCTCATCCACCTCCTCTTCATCTTCAGACCACCAGTGCTTCTGGCCACCTGCACCCAACATTGGGTTCAGCCCCCCTGAGTGCAGCCCCCCTGGGAGCAAACCAAGAACACCAGAACTGCCTGGTAGAGAGGCGCCAGCGACACTGGCAGTACCACTGGCAGTACCGCCTGTACCAGCGCCGTTCATTAATTGTGACACCAGCTGACTAAGGGACTGCCCCGCATGGTTCTGGCTGTCGATATCTGGGGGGTCTTTACTCTGCATGAGTAGGGAACGGCAACTAATATTAGTGTTTGAAAAACTAATATAATTATAGTGTCACAATAATATTAAATTTTCAAATAAATTCAAAATTCTGGTGAGACAGCTCGTCAGT
Source organism: Chlamydomonas sp. ICE-L (assembly GCA_013435795.1). Lineage (NCBI taxonomy): Eukaryota > Viridiplantae > Chlorophyta > Chlorophyceae > Chlamydomonadales > Chlamydomonadaceae > Chlamydomonas > Chlamydomonas sp. ICE-L. The sequence continues at coordinate 40,898 of JACBWV010000788.1, read as the reverse complement.
CTCATATTAACTAACATTAACTAATATTATTCATACACCTTTCCCTATACATGAGGGTCGCACATTGAGTTACTCTGATCGAAGAAGTATTGAAGAAGATCGAAGATTGAACAGGGGTCCTGTGAGGGGTGCACAGGACTTCCCCGGTTATGGGAGTGGATGTCTGGGGGGGCAGTACTCTGCATGGTGGACACACATTGTGTTACTCTGATCGAAAAAGTATTGAATAAGATCAAAGATTGAACAGGGGTCCTGTGAGGGGTGCATAGGACTGCCCCTCATGGTTCTGGCTGTTGATATCGGGGGGGTCTTTACTGTGCATGAGGGGAACACATTGAGTGACTCTGATCAAAGAAGTAGCCAAGAAGATCAAAGATTAAAGAGGGGGTGAGATGCCCAAGACATGTTGAAGTGGGCAAGCGGCCCCTTAGTAAATGCAAAGCCTACACACTAAGTATGATGTAAGATATGCACTCTGCACTACGTAATGCTTACTGCGTACGGCGTAGTACATACTAAGTATGATGTAAGATGTGCACTCTGCACTACGCAACACGTACTGCGTACGGCGCAGTACATACTAAGAATGATGTAAGATATGCACTCTGCACTACGCAATACGTACTGCGTACGGCGCAGTACATACTAAGAATGATGTAAGATATGCACTCTGCACTACGCAATACGTACTGCGTACGGCGCAGTACATACTAAGAATGATGTAAGATATGCACTCTGCACTACGCAATACGTACTGCGTACGGCGCAGTACATACTAAGAATGATGTAAGATATGCACTCTGCACTACATAACACGAACTGCGTACGGCGCAGTACATACTAAGAATGATGTAAGATATGCACTCTGCACTACATAACACGTACTGCGTACAGCGCAGTACATACTAAGAATGATGTAAGATATGCACTCTGCACTCTGCAATACGTACTGCGTACGGCGCAGTACATACTAAGAATGATGTACGATATGCACTCTGCACTACGCAATACGTACTGCGTACGGCGCAGTACATACTAGGTATGATGTATGATGGTTGATTTATGATGCACTACGTTCCAGTTCAGGGGTCAGATAGGCTAGCCTGGGTAAGGGATTGTAGTCATGTGTGTGTGTGGGGGGGGGGGGGGGGGAGGAGGGGGGGGGGGGGAATTGTGGTCACTTGTGTGTTTGTGTTTGTGGTGGTGGGGATTGTGGTCATGTATGTGCGTGTGTGTGTGTGGGTGTGTGTGTGTGTGGGGGGGGGGGGGGGGGGGGGGGGGGAGGGGCAACCTCTAACACACAAGGTTTGTTGAAGATTATCAGGAGGGGCTGATCGCTTCAAACAATCTAAGATCTGATCCTGGCGTCGTCATTCCTGATAATAATTGTAGAACTAAATTATCGCTGTAGCACAAACTCAGGGCCCTTGTCGGTAAAACAATTGTTTGGGGATCAGTTCGTCAGTGCTTTTTTTGTTTGAGCCCCTCCTGATATCATGGTTGGGCAATTCCCTAAAGCATATTTGGCCACCCCTGGAGTGTAACAACATACACATACACAAGGTGGGTGGGCACAAGGTAGGTGGTGGTGGGTGGGTGGGTGGGTGGGCACAAGGTAGGCCACCTCTGGACTAAAACAACATACACATACACAACGTGGGTGGGCACAAGGTAGGTGGTGGTGGGTGAGTGGGTGGGTGGGTGGGCGGGCACAAGGTAGGCCACCTCTGGACTAAAACAACATACACATACACTAGGTGGGTGGGCACAAGGTAGGTGGTGGTGGGTGGGTGGATGGGTGGGTGGGTGGGCACAAGGTAGGCCACCTTTGGACTGTAACAACACACACATACCTGCAGCAGCTGAGTTAGCGAAAGCAAGTGGCCATTCGAAGCTGCCAGGTGAGCCGGACTGTTGCCTTCACTATCCTGTACCCCAGCGTTAGCTCCATTCCTGAGCAGCACTGTAACGACCTCAATGTTTCCGATGCGAGATGCCTGCAGAGTGAATTAAGTTTGAATTTTAAATTGAATTTAAACAGAAGAGATGCCTGCAGGGTGAATTAAGTTTACAATTTAAATTTAATTTAAACAGAAGAGATGACTGTAGGGTGAATTAAGTTTGAATTTAAACTTGTTGAATTGCAAGTGAATTAAGTTCACATTATTTTAGATGCCTGCAGGGAGAATTAAGCTTGAAATTAAAACTTGGTGCATTCATTTTAAATGTTTCGAGATGCCTGCAGGGTGAATTGCGTTTCAATATTTCGAGATGCCTGCAAGGTGAATTAAGTTTAAATTTTGCGAGATGCCTGCAGGGAGAATTAAGCTTGAATTTAAACTTGGTGAAATGAGTTAGCGATTTAACTTTATTAGTGATTTGACTGCAGGGTGAATTAATTTGGTGATTCAAGTGTATAGGTGATTTGCCTGGAGGGTGAATTCAGTTGGTGATTCAAGTTATTGGTGATTTGCCTGCAGGGTGAATTAAGTTATTAGTGATTTGCCTGCATGGTGAATTAATTTGGTGACATAATTTATTGGTGATTTGCCTGCAGGGTGTATTGAGTTGGTGATTCACGTTATTAGTGATGTGCCTGCAGGGTGATTCACGTTATTCGTGATGTGCCTGCAGGGTGACTAACGTTATTAGTGATGTGCCTGCAGGGTGATTGAAGTTATTAGTGATTTGCCTGCAGGGTGAATTAGTTTGGTGATTTAAGTTATTGGTGATTTACCTTCAGGGTGAATTAAGTTGGAGATTCAAGTTTGTTTTTTTAGATGCCTGCAGGGAGAATTAAGTTGGTGATTTAAGTTAATTTTCCGAGTTGCCTGCAGGGTGAATTAAGCTTGATTTTAAACTTGGTGAATTAAGTTTGAATTTATACATAAGAGTGTACCAACTGAAGAACAGATCCTGTTCAAGTACTGTCAGGTTGAATTCAGCACGGCACGCATATTTATCAGTAAAAATGATTTTTAAGGATTTGGGCCTAATCTGTAACAATTCACTGTGCTCAAAGCCTAGGACTGAGGAGATGAAACATTAAAAATCGGTCTGCACGGTATTGCTTACATTCTGGCTTTTCATTACATGTCTCATCAATCTATACATGTCTCATCAATCTATACATGTCGCATGCCAATCTTATATGTCTGATATCAATCTATATACATCGCATATCGATCTATATATGTCTCATATCAATCTATATACGTATCGTGTCAATATATATATATATACATACATATTTATAAGTCTCATATCAATATATAATGCCTCATATCAATCTAAATGTGTATTGTGTCAATATATATATATATATATATATATATATATATATATATATATATATATATATACATATATCGCATCAATCTGCATGCGTCTTGTATCAATCTATACATGTATGTTTGGGGCTCAGTTCATCAATGCCTTTCCTTTTTAAGCCCTTCCTATCACGGTTGGGCAAGTCCCTTCAGCCTATAGGGCCTACCCCTGGACGTCAACTTACATACATACATGAATCAAATCAATATATGTCTCAAATCAATCTATATACGTATCGTATCCATATCCAAATCAATCGATATACGTATCGTATACATATCCAAATCAATCGATATACGTATCGTATCCATATCCAAATCAATCGATATACGTATTGTATCCATATCCAAATCAATCTACATACGTATCGTATCCATATCCAAATCAATCTTTATACGTATTGTATCCATATCCATATCAATATATACGTATCGTATCCATATCCAAATCAATATATATACGTATCGTATCCATATCCGAATCAATCTTTATACGTATCGTATCCATATCCGTATCAATATATACGTATCGTATCCATATCCATATCAATATATACGTATCGCATCCATCAATCTTGATATCATTTCAATCGATACAGGTATATATATCAATGCACATATGTATAATATCAATACACATATGCCAAAATACAAATTAAACGCACCTGGTGCAAGGGCGTCATGCCACTGGAGTCACATCTCATATCAATATACATGTCTCATATCAAAATATAATAAAAATATAATTAAAACGTACCTGGTGCAAGGGTGTCTTGCCACTTGAATCATGCATGCGTAGAAGAGTTTTGACCTCATCTTTGGGAAGCGTTTTCAGAATCCTGTCCAACCTGCTAGCCCTTCCTTGCTTCATGGAGTACTTCATGATCTGGGAAGGTGTTTGAAAGGAGATGGGGAGGTGTGAAGGTGTGAGTGGGAGACAGGAGGTGAGGAGGAGGGAAGGAGGGGAGAAGGTGGGAGTGAATATAAATCAAAGTCATGATATGACTTTGACATTGAGGAATGCCTCAACCTGCTTCATTGAGTCCTTCATGATCTGGAAAGGTGTTTGAAAGGAGATGGAGAGGTGTGAAGGTGTGAGTGGGAGACAGGAGGTGAGGGGGTGGGAAGGAGGGGAGAAGGTGGGAGTCAATATAACTCAAAGTCATGATATGACTTTGACATTGAGGAATGCCTCAACCTGCTTCATTGAGTCCTTCATGATCTGGAAAGGTGTTTGAAAGGAGATGGAGAGGTGTGAAGGTGTGAGTGGGAGACAGGAGGTGAGGGGGTAAAAAGGAGGGGAGAAGGTGGGAGTCAATATAACTCAAAGTCATGACATGACTTTGGCATTGAGGAATGCCTCAACCTGCTTCATTGAGTACTTCCTGATCTAGGAAGGTGTTCAAAGGAGATGGGGAGGAAGGGAGGAGGTGGGGAGGTGAGAGTGGAAGACAGGAGGTGAGGAGGTGGGAAGGAGGGGAGGAGGTGGGATTCAAAATAACTCCAAGTCATGATATGACAGTGACATTGAGGAATGCCTCAACCTGCTTCATTGAGTCCTTCATGAATCTAGGAAGGTGTTCAAAGGAGAGGGGGAGGAGGTGGGGAGGTGAGAGTGGGAGACAGGAGGTGAGGAGGAGGTAAGGAGGTGGGGAGGTGAGGAGGAGGTGGGGAGGTGAGAGTGGGAGACAGGAGGTGAGGAGGAGGTAAGGAGGTGGGGAGGTGGTGGGGAGGTGAGAGTGGGAGGCAGGAGGTAAGGAGGTGTGGAGGTGGGGAGGTGAGAGTGGGAGGCAGGAGGTAAGGAGGTGTGGAGGAGTAGAGGTGAGAGTGGGAGGTAGGAGGTGAGGAGGAGGTAAGGAGGTGGGGTGGTGGGGAGGTGAGAGTGGGAGACAGGAGCTGGGAAGGAGGTGGGAGTCAATAGAACTCCAAATCATGATATGACGGTGACATTGAAGAATAGCCATCCCTTGAGTCATGGAGTCCTTAATGATCTGAGAATGCATTCAACAGCAGGTGCGGAAGTGGAAGTCAATGGAACTTGCACTGCAGGTAATGGTGCAATGGAAGTACAATGGAAGTTGCACTCTAGGTGGTGATACATATATGTGCTACAATTTTACCCCCATGCTTTATGTAGTCCTTCATGATCTGAGAATGCATTCAACAGGAGGTGCGGACGTGGAAGCCCATGGAAGTTGCACTCCAGGTAGTGGTGCAATGGAAATACAATGGAAGTACAATGGAAGTACACTCTGAATGGCGAATCATAAATGTGTTACAGTTTTCCTCCCACGCTTTGTGGAGTACTTCATGATATGAGAATGCATTCGACAGGAGTTGGGAGGTGGTATTCAATGGACGCTGCACTCCAGGTGATGATGCTAATTTGTGCTAAAGAATATTGGCCCCATGCTTAATCAAGCACGGCATGATCTGGGAATGCATTCAACAGGAGGTGCGGAAGTGGAAGTCAACGGAACTTGCACTCCAGGTAATAGTGCAATGGAAGTACAATGGAAGTTGCACTCTAGGTGGTGGTACATATATGTGCTACAGTTTCCCTCCCATGTTTCATGGAGTACTTCATGATGTGGGAATGCATTCAACAGGAGGTGCGGAAGTGGAAGTCAATAGAACTTGCACTCCAGGTAATGGTGCAATGGAAGTACAATGGAACTTGCACTCAAAGTCATGGTACAATGGAAGTACAATGTGAGTACAATGGAACTCGCACTTCAGGGAATGATATGAAAGTGCCATCAAGAAATAGCCCAACCTGCTCCATGGTGTACTTCATGATCTGGGAATGGATCAAGCAAGAGGCGAGGAAGTGGCAGTGAGAGAAATGATTGACCACATCACGTTAAGATATGAGTTTGATCGTAAGGAATTTCCATATTCCCTTCCATGATATGTAGAGTCCTGTAGTACGCATGTGACAGGAGGTGAGGAGATAAGTGTGATTGAAATGACGAGCAACTTTAAATTCAAATATGAGTGTGACCTGAACGAATTCCCCAATTCCCTCCCATGCTATGTACAGTCCTTTATGATATGCATGCATGCATCAGGAGGTGGGGGGGTGGGCGTGATTGAAATAACTGGCCACGTGAAGTTAAGATATGAGTGTGACTTGAAGGAATTCCCAAATTCCCTCCCATTCTATGTAGAGTCCTTCATGATATGGACATGCATGGTTAAAATAAAAGTGACTTATCGTTATTCATCTAAGATTTTTACAATTTTAGAGCAGTCAACATTGGGGCCGAGTTGGGTGGGGCCCAAGGGGAAGTGTAGTTGAACCGTGCTGAGAAAACTGCCCTGCTACTGTTTTGTTTGGACCAGGTTGGTATAATGCAAAACTCCAGTTTCTGGCCGCCCCCTGCAAAGGTGAAGGGTGACTACGGTACTTCGGCAACCTTAAGGGGGAGCAAAACTGAGTTTTGAGTATCACACAATCCTCATGTGGGAATTCCGAGGATGCCACTATGTGCGCCATATTGTAAACCCCCTGAATCCATATCTAAATTTGTCAAAAAATGGTATTTCACAGCACAGTACACAATACACAGTACACAGCTGGCCCCCCACAACCTCACGCCTAGTAAATGGCATACCTTTTTATTTGTTTTATTTATCTACTGGTCCCCAAAGAATCTGACACCAAACCCATACGAGGCGAGGTCCTGAGTAACAGTGATACTAAGATATTTTAGTTCAAAAAACGAGAACGCCTGGTGGGGCGTGGTATTAAGGAGCCCCGTCTTACGACGGTAGAGAACGGGCTGCTACTTTACCAGGACAAAGCTACCATGGCGGTTGACAGCGATTGCAAACACTAAAGCGCACCCGTAGGGATTCAAACCCCGCACCTTCATCGGTTCAACGAGAACTACCATTGATCCATTTGTCAAACAGGATATTTTTCATAACCAGAAGCATACGAGGCGAGGTCATAAGTTCCAGTGATACTAAGATATTACTGGTGGTGTTACTGTTGTTGCTGTTGGTGGTGGTGGTGTTACTGTTGTTGTTGTTGGTGGTGGTGGTACTGTTTGTGGGGATGGGGATGGTAGAGGTGATACTAAGATATTTTAGTTGTATATACCTACAGTAAGCAACCTACGGAAGGGAAGAAAACAACAGTACTGCTTTTGTACCTGCAGATATGAGTCTACCAAGCGGGACGAGGGGGAGGGGGGCGATGATGGGGCAGAGCTCGGGGGTGAGCTGCTTGGAGAGCTCTGCTCCCTCCTCCGTCTCTTCTTTTTCTTCTTCTCTTCCTTCTTTGCCTTCTTCTCTTCCTTCTTCCCTTCCTTCTTCTCCTTTTTCTCCTTGCTCCTCTTGCTGCCGCTCCCAACCTCCATCTCAGTTAATATGCATATCTTAGAGGGCTTGCAAAGAAACAATCAGCGACTCCTTTCCTGTAACAAGCACATACACCATGTAGTATAGTGTAGTAGAGTATGGTATAGTGTAGTACAGTATAGTATAGTATAGCATAGCATAGCATAGCATAGCATAGCATAATATAATATATACAACGGATAGCATGCTCTCCTTGCTGCCGCTGCCACCCTCCATCGCCGGTACAGATACTACTATGCATGTCTGTGGTTAGGCTCCCGAACACACTATCAACTACACTTGTCCTGCACTATAGCACTGCAAGCAGTGGAGGTGGTGCGAGCTTGAGGAATACAGTGTTCAGAACCCGGGAAAGTAGTGAGATTCGGGCAAAAAGGAGGGGGGGGGGGAGGGGGGCAGCATATTAGGGCTACAAAAACTGCTAGAAGCACTCTAAAGGCTACTATGAGTACTATGGTGCTACGTAAAGACACTGATTCATTTCCTTAGAAAAAACAGGGTATCCATCCACGTACTATTGGTTGAGTAGCCTTGGACACGGGTCCCAAATTTCCAACAATTCTACAGTGCTGAAGCATATCGGAGAGAGAGCGGAAATAATGATTTGTCATTATTGTCCTGCGGACAGATGTGCATTGCTACAAGGCTTGGTCAAGGGTGCGCGGGAGGACAGGTTTGCATCTGGGTGGTTAAACTCCCTGGTTTCTGTGGGTGTCACATGGGGGGTGGGGGGTGGGGGGGGCAGACATTCTCCAGATGAGTAGTTTCCCGAAGGTATAAATACACATGCAACACTTTGCCTTCCACTTTTAAGTATCTACCTCCTTACTTGTAGCTGATTAGGCTGGGACACTGGTCCTAGGTTTCCAATGATTGTTCAGTGCTGAATCATTCCCATGTGAGGAATTCACCAGTGATCTGTCGGCATGATTGTTTGGAAAGTTTTAGATTGCTACCGTGCTAAGCTTGGCCAAAGGTGTGCCGAAGGATGGCAATGCGATCGAGAAAAAACGAAAGAATGAGTGGCCTGTTGTCAAAGCCCACCCCGGGAGGGAGTTCACCTCCTCTGGGTCAGGTGCAGGAGGAACAGAAGGTAAGATGAGGTTTACCACGCACGAAATAGCTTGGAAACTATAAGACAAATGGCCGCGAATCAAGGCTCGCATCAGAAGGAGGTGCTGACCTCGACTCGCAAGTAGCCGAGTCATCCAGGGTGGCACCCCAGGGTGGCACTTGACCGCTGGTTGGCTTACGGTCCGTTACGATTTCAGGGAACCCAACCTGGATCCCTCTCGTCCCAATGAGAGCGTGGATATCAAGAGTACCAACTGAGAACAGATCCTGTTCAAGTACAGCCGATAGCGTGGATATCAAGTAAAAAGGGTTACTCGGGCATTATTGGGTTCGTGCTGACGATCTTCTGGGGAAGCAGACACCGTCAACTGTTGCCGACAGTTTCAACAGATTTCGTTACGAAACCCCAATCCAAGCTGGTGCCTCTACGGCCTCAACTAATCACAAGCAGGGTCTCCACGTACACAAGAAGAGATATTACCCTGATTACCCCTGATATTTACACCGTCGCCCAAATCCCCGACACGGCCTTCCCCTCCTTCCCGATCTCCCGATTTCCACACATTCGCGATGCTCAAGACCGCTTTGTCTACGCGTCGTGCATTCTCGGCGACCCCCGCGTCCAGGAGCGCTACCCCTGCTGCTGCTCGTCGATGGAGGCAGAGCGCTCAGCGATCCGAGACAAAGTGAGTTAGCTTCTGCCCTGTGCTACCTACCCGAGGGATGCTAATTCATCTAGAAGGGTCATGATGAGAGTGGGCAATGAGTAGGAAGATAGGGTGACTTGGGCATGCCCCCATCAGTAGCTTGGGTAAGATGTACGGTGTTTCATGGGGTAACATTGTACGCGGCCCAACTGCAGCTTATGCTTAACGAGATTCCATGCCCCTGAGCGATAATGACAATGCCTAGAAGGGTCTTGACGAAAGTGGGCAATGGGTAGGAGGAAAGGGGAACTTGGGCATGCCCCCCTGCTTAGCTTGGGTTATATATAGGAGGTTGCATGGGTTGCAATGCATGCTGCACAGCTTCAGCTTATACGTCACGCATGAGATTCTATATCCATGGTAGATAATGACAATGCCTAGAAGGATTGTGATTGAAGTGGGCAATGGGTAGGAGTTATGGGGAACTTGGGCATGCCTCCCTCGGTAAATTATGTCATATGTAGGAGGTTGTATGAGATGCGCTGATGCATCTTATGCTTCAAGCATGGGAGCCCATAAACCCTCATACTATTGCTCTTCTAGCATATGCTCCCATACCCCGCAAACCCAACATTTGTGTGGGGTAAACACACATCTGTGGGGTGAAAACACATTTACCCGCTAATGTTACGTTTGTGCGGGGAAAACACACATTTGTGGGGTGAAACACACATGTACACGATAAGGTTACGTTTGTGGGGGAAAACACACATTTGTGTGGGATAACACGCATACCCCCAGGAACCCCACATTCGTACCCACAGACGAAAACAGACACTGTGGTCGACAATGGATCATTTAGATCGGTGATGACAAGAGGAATGAGTAATGACGCCAGTTGGTTGCATGTCAGGTTAAGTGGGTGTGACGATAATAACGCCTGGGTTCGGAAAGTAGTCACCTCCATGAGGGGGGGCGGGGTGATGGTCGTTATCCGTCTCAGTGGGATAAGATGATAATGATAAAGCAACAGCATGGGTGGTGATAGAAGTCTGTTGGCCAGTAACCACACGTCCTCGTCTTCCTTCGTCCCTACAGTCGCCCTTGCGGTCACCGTCCCATCGCCGTTTTTGTCTTCCTCTGTCTTTTTTCCTTGGTAACTCCGGTCTAGGTTTGATCAGAAGTGCCCTTCCCTGGTAGAGAGAGAGCTGAATGCAGCATCCCACCTATTTGGCTGTGCCTTAACCGGCTGGACTGTAAATGCACACATATACACACAGACATCCACACACACTGTTTTTTTCCTAGCTACCAGCACCAGCTTCCAGGCAGCTCCTGAGACTGCCACTGGGCCAAACCCAAACATTCCAGGAGCTCTTAAAGCTGATGATATCAGCTTCCAGATGCCTAGGTTGCTTAAGGTTTGGATGAAGAGGGAGCCCAGGGAGCTACCTAGAAGCTGCTGCTGGTAGCTGAAAAGAAAAGCTATCTGCACCTTGAGGGGAAGGGACGAGAGTTGTACACCCAGGCAATACGCTGCCACCATTTTGCTTCAACTAGAACCAGTCCCTGAAGCACAGCAAGTCTTGAGTGAAAAAAACAATGATCAGGGGGCATCAAATCACTGACAGCACATTGCCCAAGATGGATCGGATCAGGCAGAAGAGGAAGCAGCAAATAATCGATCAAGTTTGTTCAATCACTGACAAAGGAACAGTGAAAAACTAATGATCAGGGGCATCAAATCACTGACAGCATCAGCACACGCTGGATCGCATCAAAGAAAGGAGGAAGCTGCAAATTATTGATCAGATATGTTGAATGCTGATAAAGTGACTGAGTGAATAAGTGACAATGTGACAAAGCATTGATCAAGCATGTTCAATTGTCGACAAAGTGACAAAGCATTGGTCGGGTATGTTAAATCATTGATAAAGTGACAAAGTGACAATGTGACAATGCATTGATCAGGTATGTTCAATCGCTGACAAAGTGATCAAGTGACAAAGCGCTGATGAGGCATGTTCAATCACTGACAAATTGACAAAGTGACAAAGTGACTAAGTGACCAAACGTTGATCAGGCATGTTCAATCACTGACAAATTGACAAAGTGACAAAGTGACAGGGGCATCAAATCACTGACAGCATCAGCACATTGCCCAAGCTGGATCGCATCAAACAGAAGAGGAAGCTGCAAATAAGTGATCGGCTTTGTCAAATCACTATAAACTCTGAACCATAAACCCACAAAAATAAATAGATATGTCAATATCACTGACAAATAATTAAACAGCAAGTCAATACTACTGACAAATGATCAAGCAGAAGAAGAAGAAGCCAATCAGTAATCAATGTTTGGCGGAGCCCCCCCTTCTGGGGGGCAGGAGCCCCCAGTGTTACCCATTTGTCCGTTCGACCATCCATCCATCCATCCATCGATCATTTTTTTCTTGTAGCTGCTATCTCCATTCTGAACCCTTTTGTTCCTATGTGCAAGTGTTAATCAAGGTGGGCAAGCTGCCTGTCGTGTTTGTCAGGTTTAGCAAGTCACTATTTGACTATCTCTGGTCTGTAACAATACATACATACCTATTGTGGGCAAAGCCTGTACCAAACGAAATGAAAGCTTTTCTGTGTTGTAATTGCTTAGTTGTATTTAATCACTGATTATGATGCTGAATAAAAGTAGTCATTATAATAATACATAATACATAATACATAATACCTGCATAGTGCATAAAATAATACAGGTCACATCAAGTGTCATTAGCTTATAGTAGTAGCAATAATAATCATAATAATAATAATAATAATAATAATAACAATACAAGTGTCATCAGCTTTCATTAAATAGAGCACAAAAAAGGGTTGCGTAGAGTATTGCCACAACTCCCCTTGGGGACCCTCCGTGTTGTGGCAATTAGTATGTCAACCCAAAGTGACCACGCACCAGCTGTATGTTTCATGCGGTTGAGCTTGCCAGGCTGTCCATATACCTATGTACTGCCCGCCTCGGTGGGACGTTACCGTATATTGGACTATTACAGCCTGGCTACATTTGTTTAGATTAGCGCTAGCTACAAATACGATATGAGTTGTATTCTTTCATTTTTGACGGAGCTCCCCCTCTGGGGGGCGGGAGCAGCCAGGGTTACCCCGTTGTCCGTTTGTCCGACCGACCGAAACATTGAAGCCTGACGTCAGCCAACTGTCTCTAACGGCCAGCTCCATTGTTGCCACCTGTCGTTCCATTGCCAATACACTCCGCTAATTTTCCGCCTCGCTTGCAACGCTGAATAAGACTTTTTTGTGTATGGTACCAGGGTACCACATGACGCGTGCTATTGGACGCTGGCGCGCAAGGTTTTGGAGCCCGACGGAGCGATTGAAGCAATGTTTTAAACCCCCTCTGGGTGCGGCGCACAGATTTTCGTTTTCAATTTAGTCAAAAGCGAGCTAACACTTGTATGTGTGTAGTTGCACCGCAGTCGAAAGCCAAGAGGCAACGCTCGATCGATCAGCAGCAGGGCATCTCAACTAGCTGGCTACCCGGGCACTGTAACCTCAATGCATAACTATGGGATGCATGCATAACTATGGGATGCATGCATAACTATGGGATGCATGCATAACTATGGGATGCATGCATACATGGGATGCATGCATAACTATGGGATGCATGCATAACTATGGGATGCATGCATAACTATGGGATGCATGCATACATGGGATGCATGCATAACTATGGGATGCATGCATAACTATGGGATGCATGCATAACTATGGGATGCATGCATAACTATGGGATGCATGCATATCTATGGGATGCATGCATAACTATGGGATGCATGCATAACTATGGGATGCATGCATAACTATGGGATGCATGCATAACTATGGGATGCATGCATACATGGGATGCATAACTATGCGCATAGTTCTAATAACTATAGGACTATAAGCTAAATGCATAGGCCCTGAACTAACACTTTTGTTCTTTGACCGCTGTAAAAGGCCAAGAAGCAACGATCAGCAGCAGGGCTTCTCACCATCACAGCACTCTTAAGGCACTCCTATACTGTAACGTACAGACATTGCCCCAAAGCTAACACTTGCATCTGTGTTGTTGCACGGCAGTGTAAGGCCAAGCAGCAGCTAACACTTGCATCTGTGTTGTTGCACGGCAGTATAAGGCCAAGAAGCAGCTAACACTTGCATCTGTGTTGTTGCACCGCAGTATAAGGCCAAGAAGCAGCTAACACTTGCATCTGTGTTGTTGCACGGCAGGATAAGGCCAAGAAGCAGCTAACACTTGCATCTGTGTTGTTGCACGGCAGGATAAGGCCAAGAAGCAGCTAACACTTGCATCTGTGTTGTCGCACGGCAGGATAAGGCCAAGAAGCAGCTAACACTTGCATCTGTGTTGTTGCACGGCAGTATAAGGCCAAGAAGCAGCTAACACTTGCATCTGTGTTGTTGCACGGCAGTATAAGGCCAAGAAGCAGCTAACACTTGCATCTGTGTTGTTGCACGGCAGTATAAGGCCAAGAAGCAGCTAACACTTGCATCTGTGTTGTTGCACGGCAGTATAAGGCCAAGAAGCAGCTAACACTTGCATCTGTGTTGTTGCACGGCAGTATAAGGCCAAGAAGCAGCTAACACTTGCATCTGTGTTGTTGCACGGCAGGCTAAGGCCAAGAAGCAGCTAACACTTGCATCTGTGTTGTTGCACGGCAGTATAAGGCCAAGAAGCAGCTAACACTTGCATCTGCGTTGTTGCACCGCAGGCTAAGGCCATGAAGCAATGCTGGATCGATTAGTCCCAGTGCATCTCACCTAACTGGCTACCCCTGGGCTTTGCCTTACATACATTGTTCCAAAACTAACACGTGCGTGTACTCTGTCACTACAGTCAAAGGCCAAGAGGCAACGCTTGATCGATCAGTCCCAGGGCATCTCACCATCACAGCACTCTGAGGCACCCCTGGTCTGCAACTGGCACACATTTCCTCCAAACTAATTATTGTATGTTTTTTTTTTAATCGCAGTCGAAGGCCTTTAAGCAACACTTGATCGATCAGTCACAGGGCATCTCACCATCATACTATCACAGCACTTCAAGGCACCCCTGGAACTGCAACTGACACACATTTCCCCCAAACTAACTATTGTATGTGTGTTCTATAACCATCACAGCACTCGAAGGCAACCCTGGACTGCAACTGACACACGTGTCCTCCAAACTAATTAGTGTATGTGTGTTCTTTAACCTTCACAGCACTCGAAGGCAACCCTGGACTGCAACTGACACACATTTCCCCCAAACTAATTATTGTACGTGTTCTTTAACCGCAGTCGAAGGCAAAGAAGCAGCGCTTGATCGATCAGTCGCAGGGTATCTCACCAGCACAACCGTCTAAAGGGGCGGGCAAGAGCCCTCAAGGGGAGCAATCAAAGGGGCGGGATCGGCCCTCTCAAGCCAAGCCAAACCCCCCAAAGGACGTAAAAGCCCTGAAGCAGAAACAAGCTGGCACCGCTGGTCAGGCCAAGGCACATGGAAATGGTAAAGCTGGGAAGGCTGAAGGGAAGCCAAGCCAGGGGGTGATGAAGAAGGGAAAGAAGTGATCAACTGATCACCTATGTGTGTATATACCTGGGGAACGGCAATATGATATCATAAGCTATCATGCCATCATTTGATATCATATGATGCCGGCAGTCTGACTAGGCTAAAGTTACCGTTTTATATGCAATATCGTATGATGCAGTTTGTATGAAATCATATGATATCATACTCATATCATAGGGAGTATGATATCATATGATATGGTCAATATCATCTGACATACCTGTCCCTACATATACCTGGAGTATATACTGCTCGTCTGCGTGTTTACCGTCCCCCTATGAGGCCCCAATCTCAGTACGACTGGAATAACCATTCTACCTGTATGTACCGCATGGTACAGTCCAGGGGTAGGTCAACTAGGCTGATGGGACTTGCCCAACCGTGACAGGAAGGGCTAAAAGGAACAAGCATTGACGAACTGAACCCCAAACAATCGTTTTACCGACGGGGGCCCTGAGTTCATGCTACAGTGATAATTTTATTTTACGATTATAATTAAATTGTCCTCCCACTAAGGGTTCTATATCGGCCGAGGCCCTGATCCCACGCCGATCGACCGTGGTTTTCGTCCCACACGCGTGAACCTTGGCCGGTCACCTCTGTTTGTCCTGCATATTCAAAGGTAATGATAACGCCTGGTGGGGCGTGGTGTTAAGGGAGCCCGTTGTACGCGGGTAGGGAGCGGTCTCCTACCTCAACTGGACAAGCTACCATCGCGGTTGACGACGACCTGCAACGCCAAGAGCGACCGAAGGGGGAGTCGAACCCCCGACTCTTCATCCTCAAGCGATCTGGTCTAGCCTATTCAAATGTACATACCACGCGCTACAATCCAGGGGTAGCCAACTAGGTTGTCGCAGACGCAGATTCAATGGGTTGGTTGCGCCGCAAGACGCAGGCTGTGGGTCAGTTGCGTCTCAGGACGCAGGCTGTGCTGGTTCGGCTGCGCCTCAGGGCGCAGGCTGTAAAATTTGTTGCGCCTCAGGATGCAGCGCTGGGCGTCCTCCTGAACAACTTGATCTTGAACTTGGTTACATAGCTTCAGCCATCAATTTGGCTGCTCGCCGTCTTAGGCAGTAAAACAAATACTGAACAACCTTGGTAGCCGAGTGGGTTGTTGTATGCACCTAGATAATCATTTTGGGGAATGTACACACAGAACAAATGCTTTGGTTTCTTTGAAGAACGATATGTTGAATAAACATGTTGAATAGCGAGAGGAGAAAAAAAAAAGATAGGCCACACCCTCCCTAAAAAACCTGGGGAGGGCTGACCCCCCCCCCCCCCCCCCCCCCCCCCCTTAAATAGAAATAACCCCTTTTTGAAAAACTTAGATATGGATTCTGGGGGTTTACAGTAAGGCGCACATAATGGCATCCTCAGAATTCCCACATAGGGATTGTGTGATAGTCAAAAATCAGTTTTGCACCCCCTCTGGGTTGCCCGAGTACCGTAGTCACACTTCAACTTTGCAGGGGGCAGCTCAAAACTGGAGTTCTCATTATTTAAAACAAAACAGTAGCACCTAAGTAGCAGGACAATTATCTCAGCATGGTTCAGCTACACTTCCCCTTGGGTCCCACCCAACTTGTAGCACGTGGTAGAAAGGCGGCGTTTCGGTGTTGTCGCATGGTGTCGGGGCGGTGGTTGGGTGTGTGTGTGTCGGGGGTAGGGGGGGGGGCCTGGGGGCATCCCCCCCCCACCCCCACCCCCACCCCCATTCACCCACCCATATTACCCACCCATTCACCCACCCATATTATCAACACATACCCAGCCATTCACCCACTGTTACTCTGGGCTGGGCTGGGGTTTGGGGGGGGGGGGGGGGGGTAAATACTTATTGCACTAGGTCCAAAGTGGTGCCAATAGACTAACCTTACCAAGGCTTACTCATGGGTGGTCTCAAAATGTCATTTGGAGGTCTGAGTAAAAAGTTAGCAAAAAACAAAATGAGGCCTGACCCCCCCTCCCCCCCCCCCCCCCTAAATGAGGTGCTCAGAATGACCCGAAAAGTAACTTAAAATATCGCCATGATACATGCGATTACAGCCCTGTTCTCAGAAAAAATCGATCGGCATCACTGAAAATTTTGAGGCCTGGGCTCCTCCTGTGAATAGTAATAATAAAAATAAGAAAAGTAATAAAAGAATAGTACCGGTAATAATCGTGTTGAATAATAATGCTCTTATTGCCGAAGACGGCCAAACTGCTGCCTGCAGTTATGTAATCAAGTTCAAGTTCAATCAGCCGGGTAGACTAGAGTGACTTGGCCATGTTGATTGTTAATATCACTTTTAAGTGGCCTTGACTGGTGTAATTCTGCACTCGGCAGTGTTTTGTACCGTTGTAGTGTTTATACTACCCTTGTTGACTCTGACGCAGAAGGCAAGCAGCCTGAAGGCTTAGACCATGTAATAAAACCCGAACCCGGTATTGATCATGAACTTGGTGACGTGGCTCCGGCCAGCTGTATTGATCTTGGTGGGTTACTCCTCAGTGAGCACATTAGGAGCAAAAATTGAACTTGGTTACATAGCCTCGGCTAGCTGTATTGATCTTGGTGGGTTACTCCTCAGTGAGCACATTAGGAGCACAGCTTGAACTTGGTTACATAGCCCCGACCAGCTGTATTGATCTTGGTGGGTTACTCCTCAGTGAGCACATTAGGATCATAACTTGAACTTGGATAAGTAGCTCCAGCCAGCAATTTGGCTGCTCGCCGTCTTCGGCACTAAAATTAATTACCAACATTGAAAATGAACGTTTTCAAAAGAAGCCAAACACATCAGATTATACCTCCTCAATTCGGTGGCCCTTTTCACTAGAACCTCGTTTATAAAGCGAATTGCATACGGTACCATACATTATAAAATAACATGGGCGGATGGTAGGGTTGTTCAAGTGTACTTCAAAACCTACGTTTTGAGACGTAATTGGTCACAACATCTACGTTTCAGGGGCAAAAATCTACGTTTCCAACGTCACTTACCCCCCCCCCCCCCTCCCCCCCAATCTGCGTGTTGAGCAACATTGGATGATGGGCGGAAGTAACAAACACAATGTATACAAAAATATCGCGTATAAACTGTGCATGCGCAGGGTAGGACAGTGGCCTTCCTGGGATTGCAGGCAAACCGACGGTGGGATTTTGGGGCTGCGGTATACCGCAGTGAACATTTGCAATATCGCAATACCGACTGCACCAGGGTACTACAAAGCGCGCTCGGCAGCGCGTTTAAGCGCTGTCTTTGTGAGCCCCACTGCGCGTTTCGCGCAGTTTTTTCACCCCCCTGTGAGCGCAGGCACGCAGTTCTTGCGCTTTTTGCACTAGAAAGCGCTGACTAATTTGACGGCTGTGCGCTTTAAGCGCTGACCAATTTGACAAAATGTAGTACCCTGCCCTGCACATGTGACAATTCGTGACGATTACACCAGTGCAAATATGTGTTTTCTCTAGCACTACGTGTAGTGCCGATAGCCTACTGATGCCTCATAACTTATAAAGCCAAACTTTGCAACATCGTATAATGTGGTGATCGAGGACCAGATCATCAAGTGTTAGTTTTGGGCAAAGCCCCCAACCATTTGTCCGTCCGACCGACCATCCATCCATCCATCCGACCGTCCGTCTGACTGCGCTGAAACCTGACATGTCAGCCTGTCAGCCAATGGTCTTGTAACTAACTCGCTTCCGTTGCCACCTGTCGCTCCCTCGCGATCATTCTCCGCCATTTTTTAGCGTCGTAGGCGACGCTGCACAGAGCTAGTTGAATTTAAATTTGAATTCAAAGGGATTTTGACTTTGACTTGATGTAAGGAGCAGTTCATCACGTGGTGGTTTCAATGGGCCCCTCCTATTCATATATGAATTTGAGCTTGAACTTGGTAACATACCGGTAGCTTCAGCCAGCAATTTAGCTGCTCGCCGTCTTTGGGGTCTTCCCCTCTTCGGCAGTAAAATCAAATAGTAGGGGGCCCTGGCGGGTCCCCTGGATGTCGGCCCCGGAGGTGGTGTAATGTTCGTCAAGCAGCAGTGGCAGCCTCCTTGGTGATGGATGCACAAGCAGTTGCTTACTTATCCGTTCAATTTAATATTGAGAGGGTCAAGAATCAATGTAGCATGGCATGGCATTATTATTCAACTTGGTGCCCTGTAAGGCTAATGAACTTATTAGCTCACTGACTTCCCGAAGTCCGATGGAGGCAGGTGCAGCAACTCCCGAGGCTACAGTTGCTACTTCGCAACCTGCAGGAACTAGTGCGGAAGAGCAGATTTCCTTGTCAAGCTCAATGCGCTGATGTAATGAGCTACGAGAGTCACGAAGAAGCGAATTCTTCAAGGGGAAATCGTAGACATGCTCCAGGTCCCTAGACTGAGTCCACAGGACAGGAGGGAAACGACAAATGAAAACGCCGCGTCCACAGTCCGCAACCCTGAGATAAGGACGCGAAAAAGTGCCCTCAGAGGACAGGAGGGAAACGACAAACGAAAACGCCGCGTCCACAGTCCGCAACCCTGAGATACGTACGCGAAAAAGTGCCCTCAGAGGTAATCCGCCCCCGACGGGAATCGAACACAAGTCGGAAAGATTTCAGGCCAGTCAGATTAACCGGCAATTTTGACCGGCGTTCTTGGGAAATTTGAAGATGTGAAGATGTGAAGATTTGAAGATGTGAAAAACAGCACGATATCGCTCAAGTATCGCATAGGTCTGTCCTCCTAAGGGGGCCGACCAACTACCGTATGCGCCCAAGAATTTGGCGTATGATTTGGCGGATGGGTCTCGCCATTTCTGGTGGGGCTTGGCGCCTGGGCCAAAACAGGGAGCCCCTGGAACTCGGGCCGTCCGCCAACATTGTGGCGGGGTTCACTTCAATTCAGTTGGTGACCATAATACTTTGCAGTACTGGTCTGTCTACTAAGCCCTAGCAAGTTTGATACTCCTAATTTGTGTGGTAGAGTAAAACTTGGTAGTATAAAAGCTGCCACACCAGACTCTAAATTTGAGTGTAAAATCCATTTTCATCCATCTCTGGGCCGCTCTGTGTTTCCTTTTGACTCACACCTGAATCTGGTTAGAAGGAAAGAAAACATTGTAAAAGGATTCCGTCAATATGTAACTTGAGCAAATTTATGGAGCCCCGCATTTTGGAAAAACCCGCCATCTTTAATGGCGTAAAATTATTTCAGTCGATTTGGGGATTTTCCGCCAACCCTATTTACCGCCAATTTCTTGGGCGCATACGGTACCAGGATTTTTTTTACCGCGGACATATTTGTTGCACGCAAGGCATGCGATTGTATAAGGGGTGTATGCCACATGTGAAGGCCCTTGTAACTTCGTATAGTGTGGTGGTTGAGGACCAGGTCATCAAGCATTAGTTTTTGAATATATATTTTGAATTCAAAGGGATTTTGACTTCGGCTGAAGGAGCAGTTCATCAAGTGGTGGTTTTAATGGGCTCCTCCTACTCATATATACATTTGAGCTTGAACTTGGTTACGTAGCTTCTTTAGCTTTCCGGAGCGATATATCTTGAGCACTCTCACAGGGAATGGACTAGGGCGTGTGCTTACAATCGTGATAGCATGTCAGGCGACATGCTAGGTATAAGAAGGGAAAAGGCGACAGTACCTCAGGGTACTGCCGCCGGTAGGTGCCAGCCCTAACGGGCAGAGGCATAGGGGTACTGCAGATGCATCATTCATTCTTAACCATATTGTAGATAAATATAGAGAAAAGAAAAAACCACTCTTTGTGGCTTTTGTTGATTTCAAGAAGGCTTATGATTGGGTCAACAGAGACTTGCTATGGGATTGCTTAGCAAGGCTAGGAGTCAAGGACCCCTATCTCAGTATTCTGAAGTCCATGTATAATCATGTTGTTTTCCAAGTTCGCCTACATGGGGACATTGGATCCTCCTTTCCATCCCTTGTAGGAGTTAAACAAGGAGACCCCCTATCCCCACTCCTATTCGGTCTGTTCATTGATAGAATTGAATCGTTCCTCCAATCCAAGCTCCCAAATGTAGGGGCTGAGCTTAGGGGAAAGATTCTGCAACTGTTACTTTATGCTGATGACCTAGCTATAATGGCAGAATCCCCGGCAGATATGCAAGCGATGCTTGACTGCCTGAGAGATTTCTGCGAGGCTACTAAGATGGCTGTGAATATAAAGAAAACTGAGATTGTCGTTTTCAACAAACAATTCTGTGATGAGGCCCGCATGGATCCTGATTACAAATTTGTCTATGATGGAGCACAACTTTCTACAAAGTTATCTTTTATCTACTTGGGATCCCTCTTTGTGGATGGTGACTCAAGCAATCGTGCAAAAGCTGCTTTTTCTAGGATGCTCACTAAGGCCCAAAAGGCACACCACATGCTTCGTAGGCGATGCCATACTATGGAGATATACAATATTGATATTCTCACCCACCTGTTTGATTCTCTTGTACAACCTATCCTGAATTTTGGCTGTGAGGTGTGGGCTCCTTCTATTCTGAACAACACACTTATCTCAAATGACCATGCTTGTGAGAAATGGCATAGAGGTATACTTAAACAAATGTTGGGTGTTTGCCAATCTACTACATCTAATATTATCATGGAAGAGCTGGGTAGAACCCCGTTGTGTTTTGCTTGGCTTAAACAAGCTTTGCGCTTCTGGAACAAGACCATACATAAAGAACCTGAGGATCTCATTAGAATGGCTCTTGAGGAATCTTTTGACTCCAACACTGGCTGGGTTCATGACTTGCGTTGTGCTCTCCACAAGCTAGGATCCAGTAAAAACATCAACATTTTGGAGGCTGTCGATGTCGAAGGTATTATGTCTGAAGTTTTTGAGTCATGGAGGTTTAAGTACCCAAGTGACACCAATGCAGTTAGAGACATCCCTGATGAGAGAAGGGTTGGCTTTAAACGCCTCCGATACCAAAAATGGTTCGCAGCCAACAGCAATGATGAGAATGGCTTGATTCCCTTTACATCCGCCTTACATAAGCAGGATCAGATTCGTTCTATAGCACAGTTTAGAATGGGTTCCCATTGGCTGAACACAGAAAGAATGAGGGTGGTGGATAGAGCACACATCCCTCGCTCAATGAGACACTGTCAAATGTGTGGGTTCCAAAAAACTGAGGATGAAATGCATATGTTTGAGTGCCCTTTTTATAATGATATTCGCCTCCGCTACCAGAATCTGTTTACAGATATTTATAGGCATGTCCATGAGGATACCGACTTAACCGTATGGAATGTGGAATTCTGCGATTCCACATTCAGAACCTTTATGAATGGAAATGGCACTAAGTCTTTTTGGAGCAACCTAGCCGACTATCTTTCTACTTGTAGAAGAGCAAGACAGGAAGCCCTGGACTGCTTAGTGGCACCGTAATTTATTATCCCTTTTTTTTCTTCTTGAGACTTCTCATTTGTTAGCTTCTTACCTCCGCCACTGTAAGTGGTTGAGATCTGGGTCCTGCTCTAAGGGGTTTAATACCTTCGCCACCAAAACGGTGGTTGGGAGTTTGGTTTGTTTGTCCTCGACACACCCCTGATGTAATGGGGTTTTTTGCTTTGTGGGTGCTTTTTCTTTTTGTTTAAAGCACAGAGTCTCATACACCCTCGCGGTTTCAAGTAGACTTTAACATGTAATGTAATGTAATGTAATGTAATGTAATGTAATGTAGAGGCACTACTATGGAAGCTTCCAGGCGGAAGGCCTGGCGCCCCAAGACACTCTAGCTGGACCGGGAGAACCGGTCTATAACATCCCCCCCAATTCCTGGTATTCTTCATTCATAAGAATTCCTGGAATTAGGAGGTTCTAGGGGAAGGGAAGCTAGACTGAAAATAAATAACTGGTGCATAAGAGAGCCCAGGGGTATAGGCTTCTGGTTTGGCCAGTGTTCATCAATGAACGATACTTGACCTTGTGGGGCATATGCAAGTACATTTAGAAGGGAACAAGGGGCAGGGGCAGTACAGTGTAACTATTATCTATTATCTAGGTAGGACTGGATTCCAGCTGTGGAGCTGCCAGGAAGGGGCAGCCATAGGGCCTTGTACAGCTAAAAGGGCTGGATAGCAATCTGTTTGATTTCCATTAGTAAACAACTTTAAAGTAGACGTCCCCGCTAGCTCATGACTATCAATCCAGATGGAAGGATATGGTGAGGTACTTCCAGTATCATCTATAAAGTATCATAAGTCAGGATCTCCAGATAATAATGCATTCTAATGCTATGGGGAACTGTGGGGCCATGTGGTGAATCAGGGATGGAGGTAAGGGAGCTGCAGGAAGCTGCATGGTGGAAACTTTGAAGGCAAGTGGCTCCCCATGATCAAGAATATGAATGATGTCATATCAGAGGTTCTTGGTCAGAGCTTCTAGAGTTAGTACATGTTTAGCTTCCCAATGCAGCCAATCTTCTCTCTGAAGTCACAGAACTTGGCCCTGGGCAGAGCTTTGGTGAGCATGTCAGACATGCTGGCAGCAGTTGGGATCCAGTTCAGTTTGATACCTTCTTTCTTGGACTGCTCCTTGAGGAAGTAGAACCTGGTCTCCATGTGCTTCAGTCTTGATGACAGCTTCTCCTGGTTCCAGGCACTGAGGGTAGCTTGGTTGTCACCATTAATGGTGAGAGCAGGGGGCACTGTGCCTGTGGCAGAGTGTTGTAGTTTTCTCAACCACATTCCTTCTTGGGCTGCAGAGGTAGCTGCCATAAACTCAGCCTCTGTTGTGGACAAGGCTGTAGCAGATGCCTGGATCTTGGATGCCCATGAGATTGCTCCCCCTTGGTTGAGGAATACAAAACCTGTTGTGGATTTCCTTGTGATTGGGCAGGCAGCATGGTCAGAATCACAGTAACCAATGAGGGGCTTGTTGGAGAAGGTGTAGGTGATGCCATGGTCTGGTGTATTAGACAGATACTTGAGGATACCAGTGGCAGCTTCCATGTGGTCATGCAATGGGTGTGCACTGTGCCTGGCCAATCTGTTGACTGCTTGGGCAATGTCAGGCCTTGTGTTAACTGCCAGGTAGTTGAGGGAGCCCACAATTTGGGCAAGGGGAAGGCCGGTGGCTGGGGTATCTTTGTCAGCATAGGGCAGGAGAGCATCTGGTAGGAGAGGCACAGGGAATCTGGTGCTGTTGGGTTCAGGAAGCATGTTGTGGGCACGCAGCAGGTCCTGGATGAACCTGGACTGGCAGATGTGAAGGGTGCCAGCTGATGCATTCCTTGTGATTTCATAGCCAACAAACACTGAGGGGTCACCGAGGTCTCTAGTCTTGTACAGCGTCATGATGGTGGTTATGTACTTGTCTAGGATGCTTTTGTCAAAGGACAGCATGAGGAAGTCATCAAACCAGAGGAGTACCCAGATGGGCTTGTTGGCTGAGTTGGGGAGCACAAATAGGCCTTGGTCTACGTCTACTTCTTTGAATCCTATAGCTGTCATATCTTCTTTGACTTTGAGGTACCACTGTCGAGAAGCTTGTTTGAGGCCATAAAGGCATTTCCACATACGGCAGACCCTGTGGTCCTGTTCGAATCCTGGTGGTTGGGTGCAGTACAGTTCTTCTTCAACTATGCCATTGAGGAAGGCTGTGGAAACGTCTAACTGTGCTAGGTATGCCTTGGGGTTTGCTGCCATTGAGAGGATGTAACAAATGGTAGCATGTTTGGCCACTGGTGCAAAAACTTCATCATAGTCCATGCATGGGCGTTGGGCATACCCTTTGGCAACTAGTCTTGCTTTGTACCTGACAATTTCTCCATCAACTGACTGTTTGATGTCAAAGACCCACTTGGTTCCTATAGCCTTGGCTCCTGATGGGAGTTCTGAGAGGGACCAGGTGTTCATCTGTGCAAGTGCTGCTAGTTCTTCTTTCATAGCAGCTGTCCATTCGTTGGCCTGGGGGCTAGAGAGGGCTTCTCTTTCATTTTTGGGAATGATAACTTGGTCTGCAGCTAAGAATGCTATAAAGTTTGGTGAGTGCCTTTCTCTGCCAGTTCTTCTAGGTTCAACTAGGGATGGGTCTACCTCTGGGGGTGGGGGAATGTCAGGGCTAGGAGGTGTGGGTTCAGGTAGCTCCTGGCGTGGTGGAGATGGGGGGTTAGGGGGATTTTCGATTTCTTGAGGGATGTGTTCATCTCCTTGTTCGACCGTTTGGTTATGGGGTGTACTGGCTGCTGGTGTGAGAGTGGATGCTGGTATTGTGAAGGTAGGCTGGTACACTGTGTCTGGGTTAGAAGAGAGGTTGTCTGGTAGGCCCCACACATGTGGGTTGGTCTGATATCTAGCTTGTCTGGCAAGGATGTACTCTCTTTCTATGAGTTCAGATTGGGTGGGGATAGCAGGGGCAGGTGGTGTAGGGTCATCTTCATCAATTTCAATTGGGATATCGTCTTAATAGTTTCCTAGTACCACAGAGTCTGCACCTGGGAATCCTTTTTGACCTGCCAGGTTTTCAAATTCATTGAAATTTATATCTCAGGCATCAAATTTTTTGTGTGAGGAGTCTACCACTCTGTAGGCTTTTCTTGAGTCTGAGTATCCAATGAGCCTAGTGATCTTGGCTGAGGGTGAGAATTTGATGTCCCTTGATTTAGGTGGGACATGTACATATGCTGTGCAGCCAATTGTCCTGAGGTGATCTATCTTAGGCTTGATACCATGGAAGAGTTCATATGGTGTTTATCAGCATGTATAGCGGTGCTCTCACGCGTTTTATGACTTGGTGACTACTTATGTACTCCCTTAGAACTATCGGCTCTCCTGAGCCAGCTTCCCGTGGGACTGAGTCATCTTGAGATGACTCAGTGGCAGCTTCCTGTCACCTACGTCTCCGGTCTGATCTGTACCCTGTTAGGTTCCTGTCTACCTCCTCCTTTCACCACAGGTGCCCCTTTATGGGTCTCCTGTGTCTGTAACGTTATCCTTGTCTCCGTGTATAGATTGGTGCGTCTGTTCCGCTGCTTTAATCTACTGTCCACTCTACCGGAGTGATTTCAAGCTGATAGGTTACTGGGCTCCTCATCACTACCACTGCTTTGATAATGCAACTTCCGCGAGGGCCTCCTGCCGGCCTTGTGAAACTTACCAAACTAAATGGTGTTTCATGGGCTCGTGGGATCCGCAGTGTCATTGTGAGCAATGGATGCGACCGAATCCTCCCGACGGGGGTGCAGGTTCCTCTAGATTGGCTAGACGACTGCGCGCCAGCGGCCTCTGCTGCCGGAGAGGAGGATCCTTCCGCCATCGTGGAAGTACCCCCCCCCGGTCATTCCTCCATCTTCTCTTCCTTTTCCTCCCCTGCCGTCTGTCGCCTCCTCCCGTCTGTCGTAGATGACTGTGACGTGCAGACTCAAGTCGGCGACTAGCCTGGACATCGGTGGAGATACCCCGTCTTCATCTGCTCGCGTCCCTGACGTCGCTAACCTTTCTCCGGTGTTTGAGGCTCTGCCTGCATACCGGAGTTTGCCAAGCCGACCAAGCTCCCTGCTGATGTCTACGTCGTCTGTGCCCCCCCTTTGCTCTGCCCAGCCGACTGTTGGCTACTGGCATGAGCTTGCGCTCTAGTGGCTCTGTGCTACCTTCTGGAGAATTTTTTCAATCAAGCTGGCGGATCGCCGGCACTGCCGTAGGGTTCGCCAGAGGAGGACGACCTACGCCTGGAGATTCTGGAGGTGGTAGGAAGCAGGGGGGTATGGTCAGCACCACTCGGGTGCTGCTCCCTCTACCCCCCAACCGGGTGAGTCGAGCGATAGAGGGGGGGACTTGGGATTGACTGATAATCGACGGCGGGATATTAGGACCTTTACATGCCTCGGCTCTGCTCTTCGCATCCTAGCGATAAATTTTCGAATTCTGCCCTTGCGATTTGCGTTTTTCTGCCATTGGTGCGATCTTCTGCACCAGGTGCGACTTGCTGCACTTTCATCCTCGTCTCCTTTTTCCCATACCTCAAATCTCGCCTTCGCCCTAACGCTTCCCCACCTTCTGTGATCCCAGGTCTCGCAGCGCCGGACTTCGCCCATGCTACAGGCCGAAGTGGACGCCGTCCTGGCCCTAGACCAGCGGCCGTGGAGGATCTTTGGCATGATATCTTGGTGGATATTTTTCTCTCTTAGGCTCCTTGTGACCCCTGGGTGCGTTCCGTGGTTCGACACAGGTTGCTAACTTTGTTTTCCTGTGCCCCTGGTTCCCCCCTTAGGTGTATGCCTTAGCTACGTGAGTTTGGGTTTCAAGTGTTTGAGTTCTGATAGGGCTAAGGATTTTTTAGTTAAGTGGTATAGAGGCGTGGTTAGAATCGGTTGGGCTGTGCATGCATTATTGATGGTATACATTGCTCAGCAGAGTGCGAGTGTGTTATCTACGTAACCGGCTGCCCGATCAGGGTGACAAGACTCTATACGAGTTGTTCTTTGGGGTTCTACCTGATGTATCGTTATTGCGCGTGTTCGGGTGCCCATGCTATGTTACCTTAGTGAATGGGAAGAAGCGCAATAAGCTTGACGAAAGGGCGTTATCTGGTAGACTGGTTGGGTATTCTCTGGTGAGTAAGGGTTATTTTGTTTGGGTTCTGAAGTTGCGCCAGGTGGTAGAGAGTCGTGATGTGCTCTTCTATGAACAGTTTAGCTATAACTGTATCCCTGGGCTCTTTCCCTATGATGGATCTCAGTATTTTTCTCGCACCCCTGCCGCTATCATCGGTAAAGGGCTTGATACTACTGACAATGTCCTGGGCCCTTTACCAACCCCGATTGTTGACCGCTTTACTGGTCATGGGATGACGATGCGTCCCAGGCCAGGTAATGATGGTGCTGTATCGCGTGCGGCGGCATTGGGCCAGGGGGAGTCTGATGTTCCTTCAAGCTCTAATTTATTCGAATCTCAGGGGGTCGCCGGGCCTTCCTCTGCGCCACGTTTCGTCGGTGAAGTCGTAGGATTAGGACAGCCTCGGGTCATAGTGGAACCTAGTACAGGTCCACTGCCCACTAGTCGCCACCCCCCGTCCACCTATTCGGATAGCTCGCGGGAGTTGTTGATCACTTCACCCCCTGCTATACCTGGTGGTTTATACCGGACCCGGCATTGCGACGATGTGGCCGTCACAGACGATGTGAGTGATGACCTCGAACACTGGTCCGGGTCAGATACTGCGTATGGCTGGGGTGTTCCAGTGTACCCAGGCTTCGACGATTTAGAGGCAAAGGAGGCCGGCCTTGTTCAACCACGCATGAGTGCTGCGCTGGGGGCTTTATTACCGGTTACTGCTGGTACTGCTGATATCCCCGCTGCCCATGTACAAGTACACTGCTTGTACGTGGGGGCTTTTATTTCTACCTCTACTGAACTCTCTTATAAAGCTGCAATGTTACCTACCAACCCTGACAGAGATCTCTGGCTGCAGGCTATGAAGGATGAGATGGCCTCCCTCCATGCTCATGGCACTTGGGTCCTCACTCCACAGCCTCCTAGGCAGAGGATTCTATCTGGCAGATGGTTATTTGTCAAGAAACATGGGGCTGATGGTTCTTTGCGTTTTAAAGCTCGTTTTGTAGTTCGTGGTTTTCTGCAACGTCCTGGGCTGGACTACCATGATGTATATGCCCCCGTCTCCTCTAAAGCAGGTCTTCGTGTGCTCCTTGCTGCCATCACTCATAGAAAAATGTTTGTGAGGCAGCTGGACATCAAGACTGCATTCTTGAATGCCAAGCTGGAACCTGGTCTGGACCTGTTCTGTTACCAGCCCGAGGGCTTTCATGAACTCGGTCCTGACAATGTTCCCCTTGTGTGCAAGCTGATTAAATCTCTTTATGGTTTGAAGCAGGCACCCAGGGCTTGGAGCAAAGATGTAAAGCAGGTTTTGGTTGCCCACGGTTTTACCATGTGCAAAGCTGAACCTGCTCTGTATTTCAGGAGGGATTCTACTGGTGGGTGGAGCTATGTCCTGACCTATGTGGATGACTTCATCTGTGCTTTTAGTGAGCTGCATAGGTATGCCTTGCTGATCAAGGCTATGGAAGCAGCTGGGTGGGAAGTCAAGGAAATGGGTGTACCTGTCCAGTTCCTTTCATTGGACATGACTTGTACACTTGATTCTGACGGCAGGTGTGTTAAGATCAACCTCTCCCAGCACTCCTACATTGTTGAGCTGGTGGAGCAGTTTGGTCTCACTGCTGCTACCAAACCCAAGTTTTCAGTTCCCATGGCCAAGTGCACTGTCACTGATCCTCCTGGAGAACCTCTGGCCTCTAATAGCCAGTACCTCTCTCTTGTGGGGGCTTTGCTGTACCTGGCTACCTGCACAAGGCCTGATATTTCTTTTGCTGTGAGCTACCTGTCCAGGTTTTCTGCTCAACCCACTGCCCCCCTGTGGGCTGCAGCCAAGCGCTTGCTTTTGTATTTGAGAGAACATTCCCATCTGGGCCTCACTTACACTCACAGCCCTGGTTTCTCTTTTACTGTCTTTAGTGACTCATCCTTTGCTGATGATGGGTCTGACAGGAGATCTCAGACTGGCTATGCTGTGCTTGCTGGAGGCTGCCTTGTGAACTGGATGAGCAAAAGGCAACCCACTGTTGCTGTTAGCTCCAGTGAGGCTGAGTATCAGGCCCTGTCTCTGTCTGCCAGGGAGGTGCAATGGTTGAAAAAGTTGAGAATTGATCTAGGGCTGCCTTGTGACCTGGTCACCATTCAGGGTGACAACTTGGGGTCCTTGAGCTGGGCCAATGACTGTCAGCTGCTCCCTCGCAACAAGCACATTGATGTCATCCATCACTATATCCAGGAGCTGGTGGAGGATGGCCAGGTGGATGTTGCCTATGTTAACACTAAGGACAACTGTGCTGACCCCTTCACCAAGCCCCTTGATCCTATGGTGTTCTGGCGTTTCATTCGCATGTTTGGAATGACTGCTTCTCCTTAAACCAATTTTTTTTGGTTACATGTATTCTAGAATTTTGGTTACATGTATTCTGGAATTTTTGGTTACATTTTAGGGTTTCTTTGGTTACATTTAGAGTTTATTTAAGTTATCATTGATTGGCATTAGGTTCCTATTCCCGGATCGGGTTTTCTATACCGTTGTTACCCGACTTTGATATTTAGTTGTCCTCTTATATCCACTTGGCAAATTTTGGTTCTTTGCCTTGCTTCATACCTTCCCTTACACCCTTCGGGTTTCATTTGAAGTTTCTCTCGATTTTTTTTTCCGGAGTTCTTTGATTTTTATTTTTTTATTTGTTACATATAGTTCTATGTCACCAGTGCCATAGGTGGAGTAGTACTATTGTATGTCACCTGTGTCATAGGTGGAGTATCAGCATGTATAGCGGTGCTCTCACGCGTTTTATGACTTGGTGACTACTTATGTACTCCCTTAGAACTATCGGCTCTCCTGAGCCAGCTTCCCGTGGGACTGAGTCATCTTGAGATGACTCAGTGGCAGCTTCCTGTCACCTACGTCTCCGGTCTGATCTGTACCCTGTTAGGTTCCTGTCTACCTCCTCCTTTCACCACAGGTGCCCCTTTATGGGTCTCCTGTGTCTGTAACGTTATCCTTGTCTCCGTGTATAGATTGGTGCGTCTATTCCGCTGCTTTAATCTACTGTCCACTCTACCGGAGTGATTTCAAGCTGATAGTGTTTTGTTGGATTCAGAGGTTGGTGAGAGGTTCCTGAGGATACTTGCATTTTTGACCATTTCTGCCCAGTACCTGTTGGGGAATTTAGATGAGAGGAGAAGGGCTGTGGACCTGTCATGCAGGGTTCTGTTCAGGCGCTCTGCTGCACCATTTGTAGAAGGGTTGCCTGGAACTGTGAAGTTGAGGGTGATTCCTTTCCTCTTGCACCAATTTTTGAATTTGTTGCAAATGTATTCAGATCCATTGTCACAAAAAATGGTTCCAATTTTGTTCTGGGTGAGGACTTCATACCGTTCAAGCTCAGTGATTGTAGCATTGGCTACTGCATCCTTGGTTTTGTGAAATGTAACAATGGAGTATTTGGAGTAATCATCTAGAATGCCTTGGAAGTAGAGGCTGCCATTCAGGCTAGGAATTTTCATTTTTCCACTCATGTCTATGTGAATGATTCCCATGGGTCTGGTAGCTCTGGTGTGAGATGTGGGGTAGGGGTTTTTGTCCATCTTAGAGAGAATGCAGATCTCACAGGTTTGCTTACTCATTTTCCTAAATGCAGATGAGGTGATGTCGTTTCCAATGACCATGTCTTCTGAGGCCATTCTTGCTAAGGAACTGTAGGCTAGATGTCCTAATCTGATGTGTTGTAGTTCAGCTGTCATAGGTGTCTTTCTGGAGACAGCTGCCATTGCTACAGCTGTGGTGTATTCTGAGTGCAGGGGACATGTGGTGCAAGATGTAGATTCTAGATCTAAGTTTTATCTGAGAGGGGGGCTCTCTACTCTCTTCCTTCATCACCTTAATGTCCTAAGAGATGTCCTGCAGCCATTGGTGAAACTCTGTAGCGTTAGACGCCGACGGTGCATCCATTGAAAAGGGCTGGGACGAGTCAGGGTAGAAGGTGGGTGGGTGGTGGTGGTGGTGGTGGTGGTGGTGGGGGGGGGGTTACAGTTGGCTTGCGGGGCCGGTGGGGTAAGGAGATGGCGGAAAGGGAGGAGAGGGGACGATGGGTTGACGCAGTGGGAGGGGGGGGGGGGGGGGGGAGGTGCCTAGCAATCAGAGAAGATTCTGCAACTGAGATCCTTTTCCTTCGGTTGTTGCGGCGGCAACTGTAGAAGGCACTGCAGGTGTGCGGGAGCTCGGGATCTACGGACAGGGTAACAGGCTTGATGCGCTCAAGTCTGTTGCAGTGGAACACGGGACGGCAGTGATGAGCGATAACCTTTAGCTTTCCGGAGCGTTATATCGTTAGTACTGACACAGGGAATGGACTAGGGCATTGTGCTTACAATCGTGATAGCTTGTCAAGCGACAAGGAAAGGATAAGAAGGGAATACCTCAGGGTACTGCCGCCGGTAGGTGCCGGCCCTAACGGGTGGAGGCACTACTATGGAAGCTTCCAGGCGGAAGGCCTGGCGCCCCAAGACACTCTAGCTGGACCGGGAGAACCGGTCTATAACATTCATCTCCTTGTTCAACAGTTTGGTTTTTGGGTGTACTGGCTGCTGGTGTGAGGTTGGATGCTGGGTGGTGTGAAGGTAGGCTGGTATACTGTGTCAGGGTTAGAAGAGAGATTGTCTGGGAGGCCCCACACTTGTGGGTTGGTTTGATACTTAGCTTGCCTGGCTAGGATGTAGTCTCTTTTTATGAGTTCAGACTGAGTGGGGATAGTGGGTACAGGTGGTATAGGATCATCTTCATCAACTTCAACTGGGATATCATCTTCATAGTTTCCTAGTACCACAGCATCTGCACATGGGAATCCTTTTTGACCTGCCAAATTTTCAAATTCATTGAAAGTTATGTCTCTGGCGTCAAAAGATTTGTGTGAGGAGTCTACCACTATGTAGGCTTTTCTTGAGTCTGAGTATCCAATGAGTCTGGTAATTTTGGCTGAGGGTGAGAACTTGAAAGTTCTTGACTTAGGTGGGACATGTACATATGCTGTGCAGCCAATGGTCCTGAGGTGATCTATCTTAGGCTTGGTGCCATGGAAGAGTTCATAGGGTGTTTTGTTGGATTCAGAGGTTGGTGAGAGGTTCCTGAGGATGCTTGCATTTTTGACCATTTCTGCCCAGTACCTGTTGGGGAATTTGGATGAGAGGAGGAGGGCTGTGGATCTGTCATGCAGGGTTCTGTTCAGGCGCTCTGCTGCACCATTTGTAGATGGGTTGCCTGGAACTGTGAAGTTGAGGGTGATTCCTTTCCTTTTGCACCAATTTTTGAATATGTTGCAAATGTATTCAGATCCATTGTCACAAAAAATGGTTCCAATTTTGTTCTGGGTGAGGACTTCATACCGTTAAAGCTCAATGATTGTTGCACTGGCTACTGCATCCTTGGTTTTGTGAAATGTAACAATGGAGTATTTGGAGTAATCATCTAGAATGCCTTGGAAGTAGAGGCTGCCATTCAGGCTAGGAATTTTCATTTCCCCACTCATGTCAATGTGAATGGTACCCATTGGTCTGGTAGCTCTGGTGTGAGATGTGGGATAGGGGTTCTTGTCCATCTTAGAGAGAATGCAGATCTCACAGGTTTGCTTACTCATTTTATTGAATGCAGATGAGGTGATGTCGTTTCCAATGACCATGTCTTCTGAGGCCATTCTTGCTAAAGAACTGTAGGCTAGATGTCCTAATCTGATGTGTTGTAGTTCAGCTGTCATAGGTGTCTTTCTGGAGACAGCTGCCATTGCTACAGCTGTAGTGTATTCTGATCCTCTGATCAGTGTAGGATCATGTTTGACTACAGGGACTAGGTACAGGTTACGTTTCTTTGATCCTGAGATGATGACTTTGTTGTCGATGGTCATGGTACCTTCGTTAGAGGTGAATTTGATTTCCATGTTGGGTACATTTTTGATTGCTGATGCCATTGAGAACAAGTTGGGTGTGTTCTGGTCTGAGTTTAGGTGGACATTGAGGAGGTTGTGAAGTTTGCCATTTTCTCCTCTGATAAGGGCTGTGCCAGACTTTGTAATGTAGGTATGGCCAGAGGCTGTGAGGACTTTTATGGGGTTTATGTCTTTTATGTCATATAGAAGGCTGGCATCTCCAGTCATGTGTGAGGTTGCACCTGTGTCCATGACCCAGTTTTTGTATATGCTTCGTGTGTGTGTTTGGTTGTCATTCAGAGCATAGTGAGTACTGGTTTGTTGTTGGTGTGGTTTTGAGGACTTGTGCTGGAGTTGAAGAGCGTAGTACTCCCATCTTGTTTTGTAAAAGGGTTCATGTTGAGCCATGGGAATGCCAAGGATCTGGGAGGGTCACTTCTCAAAGTTGCATAAACATCTTGACCTCGGTTGTGGACTGGAACGTATGTATCTGAGTGCAACATGTGTGCAGATTAGATCTGAGAATTTGTTTATTTAGTACATGTCTATACTTTTCTCCTCACCTTAAATCCTGGAGATGTCCTTCAGCATGGTGATCTGGCGTGGACTTCGACGGGCATCCATTGAGAGTGGGAATCAGGTTGGGGAGGGGGGGGGGGGGGGGGGGGGGGGGTGCAGTTTGCTGCAAGGAGTCGGCGGAAGGAGAGGAGGGGGAACGTGGTTGACCGTGGAGGGGGGCGGGGGGGCTGGTGTTCACAGGGTGCTACCTGCATGAGTCCTTTCTTCGGTTGTTGCGGCGCAACTGAAGGCACTGAGGTGCGATAGGATTACGACTTTAAGCTGTTGGTGAACGATGCGCGGATGATGCTTTCCGAGCGATAGTCTTGAGCACTCTCACAGGGAATGGACTAGGGCGTGTGCTTACAATCGTGATAGCATGTCAGGCGACATGCTAGGTATAAGAAGGGAAAAGGCGACAGTACCTCAGGAAACTGCCGCCGGTAGGTGCCGGCCCTAACGGGCAGAGGCACTACTATGGAAGCTTCCAGGCGGAAGGCCTGGCGCCCCAAGACACTCTAGCTGGACCGGGAGAACCAGTCTATAACAGCTTCAGCCGGCAATTTGACTGCTCGCAGTCTTTGGCAGTAAAAATAAACTACCAGGAAAAATGTAAACGCGAGCGTACATAGTGCACGCAAAGCATGTGATCGAATAAGGGGAGTATGCCATAACATGTGAGTCATGACCACCACCACACCTTGCATGCTGGGGCTGTCACAGGGATGAGCGTCACTGTTTTTTGGGGGGGCTACATGCAGCCGCTCCCTTCCCCTATCCTTTAGCCAAACCTGAAGCTGGATGGTGTGACTGAAAGCTGATATGATAAGCATTCCAATCCAGCTTGAAGCATTGGGTCCGACCCAGTGGCTGGCAAGAGTAACTCAAAAATAAAACATTTATGAGCGCCTGTCAATTGTTGGGTTGTGCACAGCAACACCCTCGGTGCCTAGGGGCATGCATGGGGTGGTAGTCGAGGTTGCAGAGGAAGACTCACAAGCTGTACTGACAGCTAGGTTGGAGGAAGATGCATACATGTCGAAGGGATGATGACAAGGAGCTCGGTGAAGAGTGGTGTTGAAAAACACCGTTGTTTTGCTCTGGCAGCAAGTGCTCACTTGCAGCTTAAGCGGAGGTGAACTTGGTGACGGCCTTGGTACCCTCAGAAACGGCGTGCTTGGCAAGCTCCCCGGGCAGGACCAAGCGGACAGCGGTCTGTATCTCGCGGGAGGTAACAGTGGGCTTCTTGTTGTAGCGAGCCAGGCGAGCGGCCTCAGAGGCGATCTTGTCGAAGATATCGTTGATGAAGGAGTTGAGGATGCCCATGGCCTTGGAGCTGATGCCAGTGTCGGGGTGCACCTGCTTCAGCACCTTGTAGATGTAGATTTTGTAGGTCTCCGCCTTGGCCATCTTCTTGGCCTTCTTCTTGCCCTCCGCAGTCTTGGCGGGGGCGGCCTTCTTGGCGGGAGCCTTCTCAGCAGCTTTGGGGGCCATTGTTGTAGGTTGTGAGTTTCGGTAAGAGAAATAGCACAGTGGTAAGTGTGACTCCACCGACACATTGCTGATGAGAAGATTATGTACTCTTGCAGTCAACCTCAGAGACAGCGCGAACAGCGGATCAGCAGGACGTAACCGAACCGGGGCGAATGGGTCTGCATCGGCCTCGGATCAGCAGGACCTGTCGTGGGAGTATTTACTCGCCCTCGGAGTCTTGGAATCACAACTCGCTCTACATCTCAGCCCATTTCCCGATACTATCCGATCAATACACAATGGCAGGCAAAACTGGAGGCCGTGGTGGCAAGAAGTCTGTTTCTCGCAGCTCCAAGGCAGGACTGCAGTTCCCTGTGGGCCGTGTCGCCCGCTACCTGAAGAAGGGCAAGTACGCGAGCGCGTTGGCGCTGGTGGCCCCCCGTGTACCTGGCTGCTGTCCTCGAGTACTTGTGCGCTGAGGTCCTGGAGCTGGCTGGCAACGCTGCCCGCGACAACAGAACCCAGCGGAGGGCAGTGGAGGGGGGTGCTGGCATATGTGGTCCCCTGGATCTGATTGATGGATTTTCTAACCCAGAATCTCCCCACGCTCGCCGATGGCATCCCAGACAAATGCGTTGACGTTATGGCGGAAGTATTGCTTCATCAGACAAAGACGGGGGGACTTTGCGGGGTATTGCAGAAGGTGCATGAGGTTTGTCTTTCCAATGGTCCACTGCCGGAATCATGAGCTTCGGGAAATGAGTTGAGTGATACTTGTTTGGGATAGCATCGTTTATCAAAACCCTCAGGCCTACTCTATTCTCTCTCTCTCGGAATTGAGAGGTGCTATTTCTCCCATAGGCAAAAGCCGGATTTTGACAGAATTGGACAACAAGTCTCTAGGCAGCGCAGCAAGCGACACGAGAAAATTCAGCGGGAGACGTGTTATTGGAGCAGACAGGTGCAACGGAATCGAGCGGGCCGAAGCCCAAATTAGTGGTTATACATGTCAGTGGGCTAACGGTCAGGCTTCGTCATGGGTTCGCACTTCGGCTGGGCAAACGGACAGGGGTGACCCTGGGGGCTCCCGCCCTCCAGAAGGAGGTTTCTGCCAAAAGTGCATACATGTGCATGAGGTTCTCAGTGGTTCACAACGGAATTCCATGCACTCTGGGAAATGAGTGAGTGTACTTGCTTGGCTGGCATTGCTATCGACCTAGGCTACTCCTCTCGCTTCTCTCCAAGATTGAGGGGGTGCTATTGCTTCCAACAGCGCAAAGACCTGGGATTTGCGAATAAGTTTCAGTGCAGAATAAGACAATATGCATCGCAACAAAAATTGGCATTGTCACACAAAAAACGTTGCTTGCAACACACACAAACACACACACCAACACACACACACAACAAACGGGTGTGCAGAGGTAGTCTCACGTGGTCACACCGGAACTCATTGTCATCAGGGGACACATAAGATGTTCCAGGCAAAACAGTTGCGACGGCTGGCATTTGCCTGTCAGTCTCAGGTGCTCACTGTCTGAGAGAAGCTGGCATTTTTGTCATCGCCCCAGGCTTGCTCATTGTTGAGATACAGGCGGCTTTATTGTCATCAGCACTGGTCAGGCTGCTCTACTGTCTGAGAGTAACAGGATCGGCATTACCTGTCGGCCCTCGAGCTGCCCCACTGCACGAGAGGACTAAGGACTTGTCCAGGTCCATGGAGAAATGATGAAGTCGGACAGGTGTTTCAAAAGTCCAGGCTGCCCTGACCTATAAATGTACCAAGTTATGCCAATATGTAGTTGACATTCCAATGAATTAGATGTCATATTTAGATATATAACCCATTATCGCGTTTATGACCGATTACCGATGCGCATTAGTAATGGCAGGGTCTAAGTATTGGCCAAATGGCTTTACCCCTCAAACGTGGGGTCTCAGAACAAGTGGCAAAAACTTAACTTGGCCAAAGGGGTCCATGGCCGGACGGCTCGAGGTGTGACATTAAATCCTTCTGGAAATCGACGTTTGCGCTAACTTTCTATTGTTACATGTTCACGAAGTCTGCCCAGCTTTGTGGTTACATTGTGAAAATTCAAATCAGGATCAAAAGTGGGTTTGCCTTGACGTGATTGACACATCAGTATGTAACCATTTCATTTAAAACAGGAGGATTGGTGGTCCAGCTGACATTCCAGTGCTGTAAAATCCAACATTAAATTCACTCAGGAGCAGGGAGTGAGGTGCGAAAGAGGCATCCCGTTAATGCCGTGTACACTACATCAGCAAACCACTGCACACCTCGGGATCAAAAAACGACCAGTTAGGACACAGTGAGTGTGCATCACCACTACCGTTCTTTATTCGGTCGAAAAAATAAAAAACTGTTGGGCTGCCAGTAACATAGTACACAGTGATTAGAGTAACGCCGAACCAGCTGGAGTTGTCTCAGGTTTGCTATTCCGTTACACCGTTTGCTATGTTAAGGCAACGGTATATTTACACATTGTATGCGAAATATGTAAAAACGGTGTGTGGTGATATATCCCTGTATTACAAGGCTCCCCAATATAGTAAGACAATCCAGAATGCCAGTCCAATGTTAATTGACGGATATATGCAGCTATAAATGCCGTCAGATGGTCAATGGCCCACCTAAAACCCTAGCAGAGACAGCCATGAGGTGACTAATGGTGGGGGTAATGACAAATTACACCCCTCCCTTTTACTCCCACCTCATTGTGGTCGAGTGGCCAACTGGATGGTAGTCAACCCCGAAACGGAGGGGAAGGGGAGCGCTTATCCACCGAAGTCCTTACGGTGTGCGGCCCTGGGCTTGAGGGCATAGATACGACATCCAAGAGAGTTGACTGTCTTCGACGAGCATGCCTCGGTAGGTTGACGCATCGCGGATGACGTTCTCAAGGAAAGACCTGAGCACACCGCGGGTCTCCGGTATATGAGGCCACTGGATACGCTTCCAACCACGCGACGAGCCAAACGTACGGATGGCAGGCTTGGTGATACCCCTGGATGTTATCATTCGCAACACATTGCGGATGGCGCTTGGCGCCTCCTTTCCGAGCCCTTGCCACCCTTTTGCCGGTTCCAGACATGATGTGAGTTGGTAGATTGGGGGGTAGGGGAAGAGGGGGA
This sequence comes from Chlamydomonas sp. ICE-L, assembly GCA_013435795.1. NCBI lineage: Eukaryota > Viridiplantae > Chlorophyta > Chlorophyceae > Chlamydomonadales > Chlamydomonadaceae > Chlamydomonas > Chlamydomonas sp. ICE-L. Next base: position 2,167 of record JACBWV010000788.1, on the reverse strand, counting down.
AACGCTGTGGGAAATTGTTATCAGTTCGACAGGTGCGTGATTTGTACGAGGAAGTATAGGGCTCGGTTTATTTAAATCGGTTATTCGGTCACCGCACAGACGCAGCGGCGACAGGGACAGTACTAGCTGGATTCCGAGTCTCGTCTGGCTTCCAACAATGGCCAGCAGTTCCTATTTATTGCGCCCAGGGATCATAGTGTACAAACACCACGCTAAACTTCTGACACTTTCGCATCACTACATGGCCCGTAACTAAGCAGCATGCCGTAAGCCACTGGTGGCAAGGTCCCCGTAAGCAGCTGCACAAGGCTGCAGAAGAGTGCCCGCACCATGCTGGGTTGAAAGAAGCCTCCACGGTACAGGCCCGGTACTGCGCGCTGGCGAGATCCGCAATTACAAGAGTCACCGAGCTGCTTCATTCCGCAGCTGCCCTTCAGAGGTGGTTCGTGAGATTGCTCAGGACTCAAGGACCGACCTGCTTTCCGTCTCCTTGCTGTGCGGGCCCTCCAGGAGGCTGCTGGGCCTACCTCGTTGGTCCTGCTTCGGGACACCCACCTGGCTGCCATCCACCCAAGCGTGTACCATCTGCCCCAGGACATCCAAGTCGCTCGCCGATTCGCGGAGAGAGGGCTTTAAGTGTTATCAGTCATCGAGCTCATAGAATCGGAGCAATACAGCACATCACGGTGTTTTCACACACCACCATACAAAATACCCTTTCCAACGATCCTCTTCAGTAACATAATCTATATAAAGGAATCACACAATTTGGGTTGTCGGTTTAGTCATTGATTGATTGACAAAAAAAACGTTGTGTCCAAATTCTCAGGGGGGATTGAAAAGCCTCTGATCAGGTGGCCGTGGGGGATGTATATATGTTCATTTTAGGCAAGAGCGACAAGGCTTCAGAGTTTGACAGGCCGATGTTTTTCGATGATAATCGGCTTATGATGGCATGATTCATGTCTATGTTTTGAGCTATTTTCGGGTCATTGGAGGCAGTCGTAGTATCTTTAGTGGGGGGGGGGGGGAGGGGGGGTCCAGCCATCCTCGGCTGGTTAGGCGGGGTGAGCTGGGGGGATAGATTTTTTTGGTACTCCTGTTTTAGCTGTAATGAAATAATTTTCTTATCCCTAGGGGGGACCCCATATGCGAAAATATAAAGAGATCCAACAGCAGCTTCGTCCCGCTCTCTGCTATTGCCCACAAGTCCACAACTAGGAGCAGGTAGCCGTCAGCCGTCACCAACTAAAGACAAGATGAAAACAATGCTGTGGCCAGCGCCAACTGTTGTTGCGCTTGCGGGTGACCCGCCCGCCTCCCTCCCAAGAGGCAGGTTTTATAGTGGTATCACACAGAGGGGGGCACTTGACAATGATGATGCTGAAGCAGTTGGCTGAGAAAACCATGTAAATACAGGAGGTGGCAGGCTTCCCAACATTTTAGATAATGCCGAAAGAGTTTACCTAAGAATGGGGCTACTGACTGATCCATGGCGTGTTGCAGCCATATTGCACTTTTGCAGGTCATTTCTGGGACCTGGGTTTTTTGTGTGTGTGGGGTGTGGCTGTGGGGGGGGGGGGGGGGGGGGCAGCCACCCGGTTTTTTGCTATTCGTTTACTTGACCTCCAAAATGACATCTACGACCCCATTGAGAGATTGTGTTGACAAAGAAACAGTTTAAAAGGCACCATCTAAGAACCCCAGGTGGGGGCATGGTACATGGCGGGGTGAGTAGGGATCGATCGGCCTAGCTCAATTTGGAGGCCTGGCCTACCTCCTGCCATGCCTCTTTATTATCTGAGGGGGTGTGGGGGGGGCAGTCCTACTCATGTTTCGGGATAGGGATAGGTGTCTAAACATGTTTTTGCTCGTCCCGAATTCGTGGCTGGTCATGGGTCTTTCATTTGTGCATGTTCGGGGATTTGGTGGTGTTGAAAACCCGGTTTGTTGGTTCGAACGAAAAGTCCGATTGACTGTTTAAACGAGGGCGGAATCCAATCTTTTTCCTTTTGGACGACTTATGGGGAAGCAAGCACGGAGTGGGATGTTGGGCCAGCAGAAACTCTCCACAATTGGCATGGTAACGGAGCCCAGCAGCTTGGACAGCTCCTCGTCGTGCGGATGCGCCAGATGGACGTTGGCGGGGGACGATCCTGTCTCTTGT
>JACBWV010000783.1:82258-117691 GCA_013435795.1 Chlamydomonas sp. ICE-L | reverse complement strand
CCATACACACCACCCACACTACACACCATATGTGACCCATACACAAACAACAACACACTACAATATGGACCAGACACACACACCACACACACAACATATGTACCATACACAACACCACACACACAAGATGTTTACCATTACACACACACCCACACCACACACACATAGTACCATTTACACACACACCACACACCACACATATGTTACCATACACACACAACGGCACACACACATTATGTACCATACACCACCACAACCAACAAACACAGCAGAGGGAACAGACAACACACAACCACACCACACACAGAGGGGGACAGCACACACACAACAACACTCACAGATGGGACCAAGACCCCCCACCACAGCCACACTACAAACAAAGAGGGCCCAGACAACACCAGCACACACACATAGGGACCAGACACACACAAAATCACAACACCACAGGGGACCAGACCAACACACCAAACACAACACCAAGAGGTACCAGACACCCACACCAACACACACACAGAGGGACCCAGTACATACAACCACACAAACACAGAGGGACCAGAACACACACACCACACACAACAGGAGGGACCAGACCACACCCACCCACAACACACACAGAGGGGACAGCACGACACACCACAAACAACACACCAGAGTGGACCAGACACCAACACACCACCACACCAAACAGGGGACCAGGACACAACACACCACACACCACAAGAGGGGACCAGACACCACCACACCACACAACCACACCAGGAGGGGACCAGACACACCAACACAATACACACACAAGAGGAGACCAGACACCCCACCACAACCACACACCAAACAGAGGGGAACCATTACACACACAACACCACACACACATGGGACCATAAAAACACCACGCACCACACACAGAGTGACCAGAAACACCACAACCACACAAACACATATGGGACCATGACACACCACACCACACACACAAAGACGTACCGAGACACCAACACCGACACACACACAGAGTGGACCAGACCCCCACACCCAACAACCACACACACAAAAAGGGACAAGACACACAAACCTCCACACACACACATATGTACCATACACACACACGCACACACACACACATATGTACCATACACACACACGCACACACACACACATATGTTACCATACCCCACACACAACCACAAACAAATATGGACCATAACACACCCACACCACACCCACCACATGATGGTACCATACACACACACCACCACACACACATCTGTACCATACACACACAAACCACAAAAACCAACAAGATGGTGAACTATACCAACAACAAACACCACCACCCAAAATTAGGTAACCGGAAACAACACAAAAAAAAACACAGATGGAACAGTAAAGCCAAACACCAACCAAGAACAGCGGAGGGTAAAATACACCAACACAACACAAACAAAAAGAGGGACAGACAAACCACACCAAAAACACAACAATAGGTACAAAGAAAAAACCACCACCACACACAGGATGGTAAAAGAAACCACACACACAACACCACACATTGTACCCATACAACAAAAAACACAAACAACACAAACATATGTACCCAGACACCACACACCACACACCACACAATAGGGGGACATACACACCACACCACACACACACCAAACATAGGTACCTACACACCACAACACACACACACAATAAGGGACCATTACCACAACCCACCACCACAAACCCACAACATATGGACCATACACACCACCACACACACAAAGCGGGGACAAGACAAACACACCCACACATCACATAGGGTACCAAACACACAAACCACACACATCAATAGAGGGAAAAGGTAAACACAAAAAGGTAAAACTTACATACAAGAGGGACCAGCTGAAACACAACCAACACACACACAAATAGGGACCAGACAACAACAAACCCAAACAATACAAAGAGTACCAGTACAACCACACACCACCCACAACCCCCCCAGACGGACACCGACACCAAAACAACAACACTCACACAGAGGGACCAGACAAACACACCACCCACACCCCACCACCAAACAGAGGGACCATGGCACCACCAGAACCCAAACACACAAAGAGGGACAAGACACAAACACCACACACACACAGATGTACCATTACACCACACACCAAACACACCACATATGGACCATAACCACACACCACACACACCACAGTAGGGAACCCATACACACACACCACACCACACCACATATGTTTGTACATACACACACACCACACACACCACATATGTAACCAGACACAACACACACACACACACATACTGGACCAGACACATCCACACCACACACCCAATATGGACCCATACACACCACACCACCCACACCACCCAAAGATGGACCATACACACACACCACACACAAACATTATGTAACCATTACAAAACTAAACAACAAAACACCACAAGTACCATACCCCCACACACCACAACACACCACATATGTACCCATTACCAAACACACCACACACACAACATAGGGCCATACACACACACACACACATATGTACCATACACACACACCACACACACACATATGTACCATACACACACACCACACACACACATATGTACCATACACACACACCACACACACACATATGTACCATACACACACACCACACACACACATATGTACCATACACACACACCACACCACACCCACAGCTGTACCTACCAAACACACCACCCCACCCACCACATAGTACCATTTACACCACACACCACACACACCCATTATGTACCATACACCAATCACAACCACACACCACACATATGTATCCATACACACACACCACACACACACAAAGGTACCATACACCACCCACACACACACACATATGTCCAGACCACAAAACACCACCACCACACACATATGTACCATACACACAAACCACAACACAGAGATGTACAGACCAACACACCACACACACACATTAGTGACATACACAAAACACAAACACCCACACATATGTACAATACACACAACCACCCACACACACACATATTGTACAACACACAACCACACAACGGCACATATGTACATTACACAAACACAACACACACACATATGTACACAACACAACAACACAAACAAACATATGTAACCATACAAACACACCACACACACCCACACATATTGTAACCATACACCCAACACCCACAACACACATATGGTAACATTTACAAAAACACCCAAACACACACTATGTACCATACCACACACACCAACCACACAAATATTACCATACCACACCCACCACACACCACCACACCACACACAACATATGTACCATTACACACACCCCACACACCACAAATATGTTACCATACACACACACACAACACACACATAGTACCATACACACACACCACAACCACACATAGTTACCATACACCACACCAACACACCACATATGTACCATACACACACACCACACACACAAAACACACACAACACATATGCACACGAACCTTGGTTAATAACCACTCCCTTGACTGGTGTTGCCTAACAGTGCAGGCACAAAAAACAAAATAACACACACACACATATGTACCATACACACACACCACACACACACGAAACACACACAACACATACGCACACAAACCTTGGTTAATGCATCACCACCCCCTTGACTGGTGATGCCTACCAGCGCAGGCACAAGACACAAATGACAAAATAACACACACGCACACTTATTGACCATATACACACAAAACGCACAACACACACACGCGCAAACACACTAACAGATATACACACACAAACCTTGGTTAATGCATCACCACCCCCTTGACTGGCATTGCCTAACAGCAAATTCTTAGGTCCACCAGACTCCACAGACTCAATAGCTGCACTATCCCTGACTGAATTGGCGTTGACGCTGGCCATAGCTGGAGGGGGGTCCTGTGACGAGTAATCAGCGTCAGCCCCCACAGGTGTGACCCGGTTCCTCATCACTCTTTAAGCTCTCGCCGTCCGGCGAGTCAGGGTCCGCCAAGCGGCTTTGCGATTAATTAATAGCCGCTGCGGTAGGAGGAATCGGACGCCCCGCCTACAGATGCGGTGCTCCTATCCGGAGGCAGAAGTCTACGGCAGCAGCAAGGACGAGAGGAATGGGGGAGCGGAGGATACGCAAATGGTGGGGCTACGCAGACGCTATGCCAAGCGATGCGGTGTTCGTTCCCAGAGTTGTAGGCCTAAAGCAGCAGCAAGGAGGGTAATGGAGGAATGGAGGAGTGGAATAATGGAGGAATGGAGGAATGGAGGAGAGGAGTAATGGAGGGGTAGAGGGATGTGAGAATGGGGGAATCCAGGAAGGGAGGATGCGCAAAAGGAGGAGTTCGCAGGCAGTGGGCAAGCTGGGAGCTAAGGGAGTGGGGGTGGAAAGAAAGATAGCAGTTCGTCAAATCGGCGCGGGTTCAAATTGGTCATGCAGGCCAACCCGGGAGGTGTTGTGCGTGCTTGCCTTGCCTTGGGTCAACATCAGCCAGTCTAAGCCAATTTAGTGGAATGAGAAGAGGGGTGGTTATTAGCAGGGATCGTCAGTAGAAGGTAGATGGGTGGCGCGCGGCGAGGCCTCCTCCGCGAGGAGGAGGGGGGGGGGGGGGGGGGGGGGGGATTGATGCCGCCGGTGCTCTTGATTCGAAGGAATCTTCCCCGGTTGGTACAGCGTGTATGGTGCTAATCGTGTGTGGATTCGGTTGGGTGTCGGTTGGGATCCGCCTGGCAGGTGGGTAAGAGGTGGTTGAGAATCCGTTGGGAGTAAACCGACAACTGGCGAGGGGCGTGCGGGCGTGTGTATTTGATTCGGTTGTAAGTCGGTTGAAATGTGAAGCGTAGCTCGGGTGGAGGCCTCCTGGAAGTGGTTGGGAGTCGTGCACCGGTTACAATCGATAACCGTTGTATAGGAATGTTCGAAGTGATGACGTCATCACTCATCAGGGTACTACACGACGCGCGCGCACGTTCAAGCGCGCAAGCTTTTAGAGTCCGACTGCGCGAAAGAGACCTCCTCTGCGTGCAGCGCGCATTTGATTATTTGGAGATTTGGAGATTTGTTTATTTGGAATCGATAATGTAGTTACGGTTCGCAAAGTAAAGAGTTTCGAGCAGTGCATAACTAATTATATCGTGACTGTGCAAGGTGACTGGGTCAGTGGGTTGGTTGTGGGTCGTTTGCGTCTCGGGATGCAGGCTATGGAATTCAGGGGGCCCTAATGGAACCGGTTGCGTCTCAGGACGCAGGCTTTTAGGACCGGTTGACCCCAGCCCCCCAAATATATATACCGGGACCAGCCCCCCCAGCACCCGGCCAACAATCTCACCTAGGTACCGCTGGTTTGTGTAGGGAGACCCACCTCATGGGGTGAAAGACACAACTAAAAAGAAAAAAACTAAGGGTACCATACCAGGGCTAGCCTAGGAACCTCCCCCCCTACTAAAAAGCAGACAATGATGGTGATGACATTTTTCGTCGTGGTGCCCTTCAAGATGTCACACATCACCAATTCAAAGTAGACAGTCTGGTGTCCACCTTCACCTTTCCTCGAATCTTGCCATCCTTCATCTGTATTGAAGTGAACCCCGCCACAATGTTGGCAGACGGCCCTAGTTTGTTTGGGCCCAGGTGCCAAGCCCCACCAGAATTGGCGCAACCCATCCACCAAAGTTTTCGCCATTTTCTTAGGCGCATGTGGTACTGAAAATTTTCTCATTGCCGGTACGGCCTATCCTGGAGCCCAAAATACTTGGCGTAAGTGCGGTATCGTTCTCTATCTGTCCTAACATATAAAGTACTTGTTATTCACCGGGTTTTCCCGGTTTACCTAGAGTGGCTTAGAGTGCACAGGTCTCCCGCCCTGTAGCACTGTACTGCAGTGCCGCTGCCAGCTATGGCACGGACTCTGATGCCGGTACCCTGAGGTACTGCGCCATCTCAGTACTTCCTCCTAGCGCATTGATTGAATGCTTTATCTACTGTAACGATCAGATTCTCTGGCTACTTCCCTTCGTAATTGTGCGCTGCATATAACTCCGGAAAACCAAAGTACTCATATAGAGATCCATATTGTCATGTTGCCCTTCATTAACATCCTGATTCCTTTGAAGGATGGAAATACTGAAATCAATTTATAAAACAATGCGATGTTAATCGCGCACTTAAATTATCATCCTAGCTGAGATGATGATTTAATCATATTGTAGAAGTTAAGTAACACTGTAGCACGGACTCACGGCCCCCGTCGGTTAAATGTTGTTTGGGATTCAGTTCATCAGTGCTTTTTCTTTTTAAGCCCTTCCTATACTGTTGGGCAAGTCACTTTAGCTGATTGGGCCTACCCCTGGACTGTAACATACATACATACATACATACATACATACATACATACATACATACATACATACATACATACATACATACATACATACATACATACATACATACATACATACATACATACATACATACATACATACATACATACATACATACATACATACATACATACATACATACATACATACATACATACATACATACATACATACATACATATATATAAAGAAATCATGGTCGTGGTCGTGGTCGTGGTCGCGGTCGTGGTCGTGGTCGTGGTCGTGGTCGTGGTCGTGTCATCATCGCGTACCCACGTGCCATGGGCGTGCGAAGTGTAACCGACTTGCAACCGACTTTCCGTTCAGCCAAGTCTTCGCCCAGCGATTTCAATTGCCGAAACAGCAGATGCGTTAAGCTATGCGCGCGCGCTCATTTCATGTCCACAACTGCCTCCCATACTGTGACTGCAATGAATTGCAATGAAATGAGTGAGGAGATCCTCTCCTCGGAGGTCATTTGCTGACCCTCAGATCGCTCTGCACGGCGCTCGGAATAATCGTTTTCAGTTTATTGCTTCACGGAGCGACCTGCGGCTCATGCTCTAGAACTTTCACTTCGGCTCATGATTCGGCTGGCCCTTGACTTTCACTTGGCTCACGCATGCGCACTTCTTTCTTCATCTCAGCATTGCATTCGTCATCGCATTATGCTATCACATAGCCTGAGTCGCTATCACATCGCCTGATTCGTGATTGGAGGTAGTTGACTTCCATTCTTCAGCCTTTCTGCAGGCTCTATTGATACATTCATCTTGCTGCGAGCTTAGACACTGGCGCGGCTCATGGTATCTCTGCACGATCTAAGTCCCTGCAACCCTGTGACGTTCTTCCGACGTCCGACTTCCTTCTTGCTGCGTGCTCCTTGCACCGCGTGCAATACCTCTTCAAGATATTCCCCCCCACACCACTCACACCCTGCAACGATAAGGTTATTTTCGCGCTGAGCTGTAGCGAGTGCGTGACAGAGTTGACCGAGCGAAGGCCCTTTCGGGAAACAGCTTGCACGCCCAACCAGGTATCTATGCGCGAAGAGGAAGCTACAGGTAAGCCCCTTTGCTCTCGTGCAATTCCGATCTTTCAAGCTGAGTCTGAAACTGCGCAGACGTTCGTTTGCAATTTCCAAAAGACTTCGCATTTCCGCGTCGTCTGACGAAACGTCCAAACGTCTGCGCGATTTCGAACTCATGTGGGGGAAACATGATGACTGTGTTTATGAGAGGGGTGGAGGTGAGGACATATGTGTAGCCCATTCTGTAACCCAGCCCCACGGGCACCCTATTATGATTGGGGTAGGGGTGATGTGTGTCTGTTCTGTGTGGCCACTGGCCACACGGGCTACCGTACTAGTACATACATACATACATACATTAACAGCAGTTTGAAGCGCCGTTGTGATGGAGTCAGCTGTTAGGTCCCGCACATAGGGTATAGCTGATTCAGGCACATGCTGCCCGATGTGTGTTGCGATTGTTGTACCTAAGTTTTGGGTGGCTCATGAGATATCCCGCCCTCAACATTTGTCGCGGTCATGTCCCCTTGCCAGCCAGTCAAAGTTTTCCCTGGCCCCAATCGCCAGGAGTCTACATTGAGACAACACAGGGAGAGACAACACGACAATTGGACGACGACGGGGGGGGGGGGGGGGGGGGGGGGCAGGGCCCAGGGGTCCCGCCCCCCGGGAGGGGGGGAGGGGGGGGGGGGGGGGGGGTCTCCGCCAACTACATCTAGTATTCAGCTAAGCACCTCAGTACTGAGTGCTCATGTGGTAGCTACGTTGCCCTTCTTTTCATCTCCTCGCCTTCTTCTTTGAGTGGTTCGATTCTCCGAGTCCTCGATTTGCACATTTCCTCGAATCTCCCAGCCCTTTTAGTGACTACCGTAGTGACTGCTAAAGCGTTTTGCGTGCCGCTTGCGACACGCGCTTGGGACTTGTCTGTTGCGGGTCTCGAGTAGGGGGAAGAAGAAACCCGAGGCCATCTCGATTGTGTTTGGTTAAGATTTGCTTAGGTTGTATGAAGGCAGGCTGCGCAGAACAGCAGTCTAGCAGCTAGTAGCTAGCAGCATGGCATCGAAAAGCCAGGCGGCCCAAGAGGATGCATTTTGGAAATGCCATGAAGCTCTTCTACCTTTTTTCGACTCGAAGGCGAGGGGCAAGTGGAGATTGATCAGCAAACAAGCTTGTGAGATGGTCAGAGCTAATACCAGATGCTTAACCTGGGATAGTGACACCAAAGGAGTGAGTTGCCAATTCCAGTGTTTGGTTTGATAACATGATCTACCAGTTGTCAGGCTCAGGGTACTACAAAGCGTGCGCGGCATCGCAATTTCGCGCACGCTTATTGAGCCCCAATGCGCGTTTTGCGCTAATTTTCAAACCCTGTGGGGAGTGTGGGGGCAGTTTTTGCGGTTTTCCCACGAAAAAGCGCTGACCAATTTGGCAAAAGTGGTATCCTGGTCAGGCTATGTATGTCTTGTTGTTATGCATGATGGCATGGTCTATCAGCTTTTGGGCTATGTTTGTCTGCCATGGTAATGTCACATGAATGACATGATGTATCTGCTTTCAGGCTGATCACCTGCTCTGTGCAGAGTAAACAAATGTGGGAGAAACTACACCACAGCTTCACACTCATTAGTACAGAATTCATTCTGATTCTCCAGTCTGCCAGTGCCCCGCTAGAAATCATACGGGCGGGTGGGTGGGTGGGGGCTAGGGGGGTGCGGGGGGCTTTGCAGGACAGGGTGCACTTTGAGATATCGACACTATTCCTACCTTGCATATTGTAGCACTATCCAGACGGTACATATCTCATCACTATCAAGACGCTACAGATACCATCACTATCCAGACGGTACAGGTATCATTACTATCCAGACGCTACAGATATCATCACTATCCAGACGGTACAGATACCATCACTATCCACACAGTACAGATACCATCACTATCAAGACGCTACTGATATCATCTCTATCCAGACGCTACAGATATCATCACTATCCAGGCGCTACAGATATCATCACTATCCAGACAGTGCAGATACCATCACTATCCAGACGCTACAGATATCATCACTATCCAGACGGTACAGGTATCATTACTATCCAGACGCTACAGATACCATCACTATCCGGACGCTACAGATATCATCACTATCCAGACGGTACAGGTATCATTACTATCCAGACGCTACAGATACCATCACTTTCCGGACGCTACAGATATCATCACTATCCAGACGGTACAGATATCATCACTATCCAGACGCTACAGATATCATCACTATCCAGACGGTACAGATACCATCACTATCCAGACGCTACAGATATCATCACTATCCAGACGGTACAGATACCATCACTATCCAGACGCTACAGATATCATCACTATCCAGACGGGATATACCTCGTCTCTTTCCAGACGGTACATATCACATCAATCAGGACGGTACATATCTCATCAATATCCAGATGGTGCATATCTCATCACTATCCAGACGGTACAGATATCATCACTATCCAGACGCTGACATTAAAACAAGTATTGACATAGCCGGAAGGGGAAAAAAAAACTTAACTTCCAACATGTGTCACAATGCCACTTAAAAGGACGTGGGGTGAAAGGGACCCGCTCGTAAGTATGCGATGGACGGGCTTACATCACACCTGAGTCCAGTTACCATGCTGGTCGACGACCCTCCAGGTGGGCCCAGGTGACCTCGATGGGGTTCGAACCATCAACCTGATAAGACCCCGCACCTGCTTCCGTTCGATCGGGGTTTGCTCTACAATAGAGCCATAGGGTTGTAAGGAGATGTACAGGGTACTTCAAATGGCCAAATTGGCCAGCGCTTTAGCGCACTTGAAAACAAAAAAACTGCGCTTTGTAGTGCAAAAAGCGCAAAAATTGCTTGCAGCGCCCACAAGGGGTTGCAAAAAACTGCGCTTAAAGTGCAGAGGGGGTCAAAAAGTCAGCGCTCAAAAGCGCATAAGCGCGCGCTTTGAATTACCCTGGAGATGTTGTCCTATGGTGCTGTAGTAAGATTCTGAAATATGTGTTTCATTTTTAATGTTTTTGTGTCTCACCAAGACTCTGGTTTTGTGTCTCACCACTCACCAAGCTCTGTTTTTGTGTCTTACTGCTCACCAAGACTCTGTCTTTGTGTCTCACCAAGACTCAAGTCATACCCAATATTGTTAGGCAGCCTTGAATTACCCTGGTTAACTTCATCAATGCTTTTTTATTTTTAGGCGATCTATTACGGTTGGGCCTACCCTGGACTGTAACATACGTGCATACAAGCTATGCGGGGCTAATACATATATTGCATAGTCATACCCAATATTGTTAGGCAGCCCATATGGACTGCCTGTGGGCTGCCTGGTCAAACCATCTCTTGCATTACTCTGATAGCTCTTTGTAATATCCCTTTTGGGATGGATAAGGAGAGTCCGACCCTAATGGTTAGGGATCAGCAATATGACCATTTGAGTCAGACTCTCCCCATCCATGATATCATGACATCATATGATGCCGGCAGTCTGACTATGGTAAAGTTACAATTTAAATACAATATCATATGGTGCAATTTGTATGATATCATATGATATCATGCTCGCCTTTGGTCAGTATCATATAATTTGCCGATCCCTACTAATGGTTAACATAGTAGAAGGTAATGATAACGACTGGTGGGGCGTGGTGGTAAGGGAACCCGTCACACGCGGGCAGAGAACGGTCTACCACCTCGACTGGACAAGCTACCATCGCGGTTGACTATGACCTGCCACGCTAAGGGTGGCCGTAAGGGGAATCGAACCCCCAACCCTTCGTCGTTCAGCGATTTGGTGTACCACTAGACCAATCGTATCACTGAAACGGGCTGTTTCTATATATATAGTATGATTATCATGGGTAGCTGATACTGAAAAGAAGGTAATGATAACGCCTGGTGGGGCGTGGTATTAAGGGAACCCGTCGTACGCGGGCAGAGAACGGTCTACCACCTCGACTGGGCAAGCTACTAGCTGATGCTGAACGTAGTTTTCATTGGTTGCAAACAACTTATCGGTTGCCTTTTTGGCGGAGCGGGAGCCCCCAGGGTTACCCATTTGTCTGTCCAACCGACCGACCGACCGTCTTACCGTGATGCAGTTGGTCTCGTAATTAACTTGCTTCTGTTGCCACCTGTTGATCACTCTCCGCCATTTTTTAGCGTCGCATGCGACGCTGCATAGAACTTGTTTCCTGGTTTAATGTATAATGATGTTGAAATCCATGTTCCCACTCCATTCCCTAGTTGTCCTTGGGCCCTGTAGAGGAATAAGAGGCATGATTTGTACGTTCCATTTGCATGCAAACTTCTAGTAGCCTGCAGAATACAATTCCAACCATCCTTTCTATATTGCCCTGCAGAACGATGGTGAACCCCACGTGGCTATCCGCCCCCTATACCCTGAGCTTGAGAGAGTCCGCGCGTTGAACGCTCCTGGGGGTCTTGCGCTAGCTGGCTTGCCGTCCAGCTTGCGTCGACTTGAGGTTCAGTTTAAGAAGAATTCCCTCACAGAGGAGGAAGGGCTGAGTGATCTCCACGTGTCTGCCGCCTTGTCTCCCTTGACAGCTCTGGCTCAGCTTGAGGAGGCTATACTACCTGGCTTCCTAGACACCAGTCTAGCTGCCTTGGAGTGCTGCACTGCCTTGAAATCTCTGGAAACCACACACTGGCTCTTCTTGACTGACATATCAGCCATTTCAGCGTGTCGCAGTTTGCATACCCTGAATCTGTCATGTTGCCAGCAACTTCAGGACCTCACAGCCTTGTCAGCGTGTCACAATCTGCATACCCTGAGCCTGGGTCATTGTGCGGAAGTTCAAAGCATCACAGCCTTGTCGGTGTGCTGCAAACTGCACACACTGGATCTGTCTGATTTGGATCAACTTCAGGACCTCACAGCCTTGTCAGTGTGTCACAGTCTGCATACTCTGAAACTGGGTGGTTGTGATCAACTTCAAGACCTCACAGCCTTGTCAGTGTTCTGCAATCTGCACACACTGGACATGAGAAGATGTTGGCGACTTCAGGACCTCACAGCCTTGTCAGTATGTGGCAGTCTGCGAACACTGAACCTGTCTGAATGTCAGCAACTTCAAGACCTCACAGCCTTTTCAGTGTGCTGCAATCTGCACTCACTGGATCTGTCTGGTTCGGATCAACTTCGAGACCTCACAGCCTTGTCACTGAATCGCAGTCTGCATACTCTGAAACTGGGTGGTTGTGATCAACTTCAAGACCTTACAGCCTTGTCAGTGTGCTGCAATCTGCACACACTGGATATTTTTAAATGTTGGGAAATTCGGGACCTCACAGCCTTGTCATTGTGTGGCAGTCTGCATACCCTGCACCTGGGTGGGTGTGTGAAACTTCAAGACCTCAGAGCCTTGTCAGCGTGCAGCAATCTGCACACACTGAATCTGTCTGATTGTTATGACCGTCAGGACATCACAGGCTTGTCAGTGTGTTGCAGTCTGCATACCCTGAACATATATCATTTGAACAACCTTGAGGACCTCGCAGCCTTGTCAGCGTGTGGCAGTCTGCATACCCTGAACCTGTTGAATTGTTTTCAACTTCAGGACCTCGCAGCCTTGGCTGCGTGTAGCAGTCTGCATACCCTAAATCTGTCTGATTGTGGGCGACTTCAGGACATCACAGCCTTGGCTGCGTGTAGCAGTCTGCATACTCTAAATCTGTCTGATTGTGGGCGACTTCAGGACATCACAGCCTTGTCAGCGTGTGGCAGTCTGCACACCCTAAATCTGTCTGATTGTGGGCGACTTCAGGACCTCACAGCCTTGTCAGCGTGCTGCAATCTGCACAAACTGAATCTGTCTGGCTGTAGTGCACTTCAGGAAGTTCCAAATTTCAACGCCTGTGAGGTGACCTTCGACTGATGTCTGTCCCAGCCTTGTCAGCCTCTTGGTCTACCACAGCCTCTTGGTCTACCACAGCCTTGTCAGCCTCTTGGTCTACCACAGCCTCTTGGTCTACCACAGCCTTGTCAGCCTCTTGGTCTACCACAGCCTCTTGGTCTACCACAGCCTTGTCAGCCTCTTGGTCTACCACAGCCTCTTGGTCTACCACAGCCTTGTCAGCCTCTTGGTTTACCACAGCCTTGTCAGCCTCTTGGTTTACCACAGCCTTGTCAGCCTCTTGGTTTGGTTTTGGTGTTAGTCGCTAGTCTATGAGCCTCATGTGCATGTTCCAATCTAGAACAGCTGGGTATGTGTAGGGGACCAGGGTACTATTACTTGCCAAATTCGTCAGCGCTTAAAGCGCACAAACGTCAAATTGGTCAGCGCTTTTTAGGTGCCAAATGCGCAAAACCGCGCCCTGCGCCCACAGGGGGTTGAAAAGACTGCGCGAAACGCGTAGAGAGGCTGAAAAAGGCAGCGCGGCGCCGCGCTGCCGTGCGCGCTTAGTAGTACCCTTTAGGGAACGGCAACTAATTTATATAATATTAGTGTTTGAAAAACTAATATTAACTCATATTATTACAGTGTCATAAAGATATTAGTTTTTCAAATAAATTCGAAATTCTGGCAAGACGGCTCGTCAGACTCATATTATATAATATTATTTATTCATGAATATTATATAACATAGCCGACCCCTATGTATGAGTGATTGAGTGTCTCAAATGCATTTCAGGTAGTTCGAGATATCCTGGCCTTTCAAGCCTGCACCTTGTTTTTGGCGGAGCCCCCTCTTCAAGGGGGCGGGAGCCCTTAGTGTTACTCATTTTGTCCGTTTGTCCGACTGAAAAAGAAAAACAAACTTGAAGCCCAACACGTCAGCCAACGGTCGTGTAACTAACTCGCTTCGGTCGGCTCCATCGCCATCGTTGCAACCTTTCGTTCCGTTGCCAACACACTCCGCCACTTTTCCACGTCACTTGCGACGCTGCATAGGACTTGTTTATGTTAGGTGGTACTTGTAGCACGAGTGCTAAATTATGTACCTTCATGTTTTGGGGGTGATTTATAAGAGTCATTTGAGCTGTAGGGTGTCGGCTGATAGGGACAGAGACGGGAGGGAACTGATCAAGAGAAAGGATTACAGAAAAGAAAGAGGGATGCAGTAAGATGGCACCGGAGGAAAGATTAGGGTTTTTGAATTTGAGTTTGAATTTGCTCGATGCTGGTGTCGCCGTTGAGCTTTCCTCCTGAGGCTCTCCATACATGCCTTAGGCACCTGTTGGGTGCAAAGAGTTTGAATTTGAATTAGAGCATGAATTTGAATTTTAGTTTGAATTTGCTCGATGCTGGTGTCATAGGGATGCACTAAGAGGGCACCGGAGGAAAGATTAGGGTCCAAGGTAAACGGGACAGAGGACATGGGATACGGGATAGGAGCCGGGCCAAAGAGGATACGTGTAGGAAGAGGTGTAAAGGACAGTAGGCAGTAATACAGCTAGGCCAGAGAGGACACTTGTCAGAGGTGCAAAGGACAGTAGGCAGTAATACAGCTAGGCCAGAGAGGACACTTGTTAGAGGTGTAAAGGACAGTAGGCAGTAATACGTAGGGAACGGCAAATCATATGATGTTGAACAAAGACGAGTATGATATCATATGATATCACACACAAATCATATGATTTCATATCATATGATATGATGCCCCAGGCCAAAGTTACCTAGTCAGACCACCGGCATCATATGATTACATGATATCATATTGCCGACCCCTAGTAATACAGCTAGGCCAAAGAAATCGGCTACTTGCACCCAAAAGGCTACAAAAAGCACCATGGTGCTACACAAAGATGCTTTTTCCTTTCCTTTAAAATAATCCTGGCCTGTACGGTGAGGCGCCACTTCGGTTTTTTTCAGCTTTGTGAGCTGACTTATCCTACTCCCTCCTCTTTTAGAATTGACTCCGCCCATCATATCGACAAGATCTTTGAGTCTAGGGCTAGCGCAGGGAGACCCACCCTCTGAGGCGACAATCCGTGATGCAAAACAAAGCCTTTTTGGTCGCTATCAGCATGAATTGCGTTGCTCTCACGCGTTTTATGACTTGGTGACTACTTCTGTACTCCCTTAGAACTATCGGTCCTGACAGTACTGTGACAGCTTCCCGTACTGACAGCTTCCCGCAGACTGTGTCATCCTTTGAGTGACTCAGTGGTGACAGCTTCCTGTCAGCTAGGTTACCGTTGCATCTCTATGTGGATATACCTGACTTAGGTTCTAGTTAGGTTATAGTCAACGGTCTCTTCCACCACTGGTGCCCCTTGATGGGTCTCCAGTGCTTGTAAAGCTATTCTCGTCTCTGTGTATAGATTGGCGCGTCTGTCTCCGCTGCATACATCTCTGTCCACTCTTAGAAGTGATTATAGCTGATAGGTTACGGGCTTCATCTCTTTCTACCACTGCTTTATAATGCAACTTCCTCGTGGGCCTCCTGCCGGCTTCGAGAAGCTTACCCCACAGAATGGTTTGTCTTGGTCGCGTGGTATGGAGAGCGTCATTATCTCTAATGGCTGCGACCGGATTCTTCCTTTCAAGATCCGTGTTCCCACGGATTGGCTTGATGATTGTGCGCCAGCGGCCTCTGCTGCCTTAGATGAGTCTCCTTCCGCCATCATGGAAGCCATCCCCCCCAGCCATCCCACCATTTCTCTCCCTCCTTCTCCTCTTATCCAACGCCTCCGTCCTGAGGTAGAGGATATTCTGATGCGTCTATGCTGTGTCTCGACACAGATCATCAAGTACAGGAGTTCTCCTCCGCCTGCTGATGCTCGCTTCTCCTATGACCATGCTGATCTTGCTCGTCATAAGCATGGAGATGGTTACTACACTGACAACACTGAGGATGACGACGAAGAGGCAGATCTACCGAGTAGTGACTTCGGTGGAGTTTCTCCCTCCTCTGCCACTCGTGTCTTTGATTCTCCAGTGTTTGAGCATCCACTGGCGCCTCCTCCTCCTGTCTTGAGGCCTCCGTCTGCTCCTCCTGTTCCACCGTCTGGTGGCTACAACACTCGGTCTCGCGAGACTGCTGCTGCGAGTGTCTCCAGCGCTGCTGCTGACCCCTCCCTGGAGCCACCTCCACTTCCACCAGTGGATCTGCCCCCTTCCCCTTCTCCTTTTCCTCCCCCCTTGCCGCTTTACCCTACTCGCTCATTGGGATGCTTATCCTGGGAGCACCTGCTTGATGGCTCCCGTCCTATGACCATGGATGTGCGGATGTCCCGCCTTGTTCGCCAGGAGCAGAATGCTGGTGACTCTTTGGACCGCACTTTGTACGGTAGGATGGATCAGGCGGCCACTAGGGCTAATGTAAATCAGAAGGGGGATCCGCGGGTGATGATTTTCTCTGAGTTGGGCCATGCTAGCCGTGCTTTTCTCGGGCCTGTGCAGGCGGGTATTTCCTACCCTCGTCCTGGTGGTGCAACCTTTGGTGGATCTGGTGTTAGAAATGCGAATCTTCGCAAGTACCAGTTTGTTTCAGTCCCTCTCAGCTTTGTTCCTCCTAGGCCAGATTTCGAGCTACTTGTGCGTGTTGCGAGTTCCTTGGGTGAGATTAGAAACCTTGATGACCAGCGTGCGTATGATGCTGGCATCGCTGCTGAGTACTTTCTGGCTGTTCGCGCGATGTATGATGTTTCGCCGGCTTCCCCTGCTGCATCACCACCGGCCTCTCCTAGTCAGTCTCGTGTAGATCCTGCCCTGTTAGGATTTAGTACCCTGCCCCTTGCGCGCCAGGAGTTCATGTGTCTCACGATGATGCTAGCAAACATGACGGAACCGATGGTACAGGTCTATCAGGATTTTGCTACACCTCGCGATATCTTTGTGCATATCAAGAGGCAGCATTCTGATACCCTTGCTGCTCGTGTCCCCCTCATGCTTGTTGAGCTTCGTAGTGTAACTATGAACAATTCTGAACCTGTAGACGTGTTCTTCCGCAGGGTGCGGCAGTTGTGTACTGACCTTCGCAGTGCGGGATACCCGCAACCGCAACGTCACGCGATGCACACGATTATCAATGGCATCACTCACCCTCGCTTCGATTCGCTGCGCCTACAATTTGGTTTCGAGCTGTACCAGAACAAAACTGTTGATTACTGGACCTGTCTTGCAGCATATAGATCATTAGATTTTTTGAATGTGTCTCTCCCCAGGTCTGATCCAAGGCATCCTGGTTGGTCCCGTGACTCTCCCCCAGTCCCTGCCCATGCTGCCATCCAGCGTGGCCGGGGGTCTGGTTCTCAGAGTTCCGGGGCTCCCAAGAGGCACTTGGATTGCACTTGGGGCCCCTGTCCTTCCAAAACGACCCACTCGGAGGACCGTTGCTGGACGAAGCATCCGCACCTGAAAAGGTCCAAGCCTGGTGTACCGGGCGGTGAACCCGTGCCCATTGCCTTGGCACTTCCAGGTTCGTTGACTCGCCGGCAGTTGTCCTCCTTGCAGGCTCAGATTGATGGGTATGCCATGTCCAAGAACTAGGAGGTACGCTCTGTCCTATTCTCTTGCACAACTAAGTTCTCTAACGTGTGTAGCCCGAGTCTTTCTGAGGGTGTCTGGCATGTGGACTCTGGAGCTGGAATGTCTATCACAGGTGATAAATCTTTGTTCACTATGTATATGGCTTCTGCTGTTGGGCCAGCAGTTCGATTTGGTGATGGGGTGGTTCAACGGTCTGAGGGTAAGGGATCCATTGTGTTATGTAGTGATTGGTTACCAACATCCATCACTCTTACCAATGTTCTCTACATCCCTCACTGTCCAGTGAACCTCCTGTCAGTAAATGCTGTGGCTCATTCTCTCCACTGCCAGGTTTCTTTTGATAGTCTTACTTGCACTGCCACTCAGGGCTCTTCTGTTCTCTGGTCTTTTCCTGCATCTAGTGATGGTGTGTACAAGTTTGCCTGTAGACCTTGTAACACCAGTCGGGACTGTTTGAGGGTTGCTGACGATTATCCTGCTTTTGCACTTGATGTTGATGAGGACGGTGGAGTTGTTATCCCTACCACTCCTGCATGGTTGTGGCATAGGCGGTTGGGTCACCCCGGCTATCATGCCTTACACAGACTTGTTGATAAGGGTATGGTTAAGAACTTACCCCTCAGTCTTCGTCAGGTGGAAAGGATGGCTAAGATCCCTTGTGATGCTTGTCAGAAGGCAAAGGGCAAACGTCTCCCTTTTCCTAAAGACAGCAAAACTGAGATCCGTGCACCTCTCCAACGGCTTCACTTAGATATTATGGGACCTGTTCACATTAGGGGCCTGCGTGGGGAGTTTTATATTCTGTGTCTCACAGATCAGTACTCTGGCTATGCTGAAGTACTGTGCTTGAGAACCAGGGATGAGGCTCCCTTAGCAGTCCAGACTATCATCCTCAGATGGATGAATCAACTACATGGGTTTGCCTTTAAATGTCTGAGATCTGACAGGGCCAAGGAGTTTATTGTTACATGGTTCGAGGACTGGCTTATTTCGGTTGGGGCAGTACATGAGTTATCGTTGGCATACACTGCGCAGCAGAATGCAACTGTGGAACGGTATAATGGGGTCTTACAGTCTGTCGCTAGGAGCATCCACCTGGAGTCTAAACTAGCTAAGTCTTTCTGGCCCTATGCTTTCCTAGCTGCTTGTTACCTTCGTAATCGGCTGCCCAATCAGGGAGACAAAACACCCTATGAGTTGTTTTATGGGATCGTGCCTGATGTGTCGTTGTTGCGTGTGTTTGGTTGCCCCTGCTACGTTACGTTAGTCAATGGGAAGAAACGTAACAAGCTGGACGAAAGGGCGTTATCTGGTAGACTGGTTGGGTACTCTCTGGTGAGTAAGGGTTATTTTGTTTGGGTTCCAAAGTTGCGCCAGGTCGTAGAGAGTCGTGATGTACTCTTCTATGAGCAGTTTGATCATAACTGCATTCCTGGGCTTCCTCCCTATGATGGGTCACCGTATGTCTCTAGCATCCCTGCCGCTATCAACGGACACATGCCTGAGGCTGCAGTGAGTTCCCTAGATCCTTTGCTTTCCCCACTTGTTGACCACTGTCCTGGCCATAGGATGACTCTGCGAACTAGGTCAGGGGCCAGTGGTACTGTATTGCGTGAGAATGCACTGGGCGGGCGAGTTTCTGCGGTTCCTACGGACAAAATCTTAGCCGAATCTCAGGGGGTCGCCAGGCCCTCCTCTGCGCCACGTTCCGTCGGTGAAGCTCTAGGATTAAGGCAGCCTCAGATCATGGTGGAGCCTCTTACAGGTCCATCGCCTAATAGTCACCAACCTCCGCCCGCCTTGGATGGCTCGGTGTTGTTGAACACCTCGCCGTCTGCCGTTCCTGGTGGAACAATCGGGTATAGCCCATGTGACGATGTAGCCTTTGCTGACGACGCAAGTGATGATCTTGAACACTGGTCTGGTTCCGATACTGCGTATGGCTGGGGTGTTCCGGTCGACCCAGGCTTCGTTGATTTAGAGGCAAATAAGGCCGGCCCTGTTCAACCGGGCAGTAGTTCTGCGCTGGGGGCTTTACTAATGGTTACTGCTGATACTGCTGATACCCCCGCTGCCCGTGTACAAGTAAACTGCTTGTACGTGGGAGCATCTGCTGCACCCACCACTGAACTGTCCTATAAAGCTGCCATGCTTCCTACCAATCCTGACAGGGACCAATGGCTTCTTGCTATGAAGGATGAGATGGCTTCCCTTCATGCCCATGGCACTTGGGCTCTCACTCCACAGCCTCACAAGCAGAAGATCCTGTCTGGCAGGTGGTTGTTTGTGAGGAAGGTTGGAGTTGATGGTTCAATCCGCTTCAAGGCACGTTTTGTGGTTCGTGGTTTTTTGCAGCGTCCTGGGCTGGACTTTCATGATGTATATGCCCCTGTCTCCTCTAAAGCAGGTCTAAGAGTGCTCCTGGCTGCTATCACTCATAGGAAGATGTTTGTTAGGCAGCTGGACATCAAGACTGCATTCCTAAATGCTAAGCTGGAACCTGGTCTGGACCTGTACTGCCACCAGCCTGATGGCTTTAAAGTACTTGGTCCTCACGGTGTTCCCCTTGTGTGCAAGCTGCTCAAGTCCCTTTATGGTTTGAAACAGGCACCCAGGGCTTGGAATAGGGATGTCAAACGGGTTCTGATTGCACATGGCTTTACTATGTGCAAGGCTGAACCTGCTCTGTATTTTAGGAAGGATTCTGATGGTGGGTGGAGCTATGTCCTGACCTATGTAGATGATTTCATCTGTGCTTTTAGTGAGCTGGATAGGTATGTGTTGCTGATCCAAGCTATGGAAGAAGCTGGATGGGAGGTCAAAGAGATGGGTGTTCCTGTTCAGTTCCTCTCTTTAGACATGGCTTGTACACTTGACTCTGAGGGCAGGTGTGTTCAGATCAACCTGTCTCAGCACACCTACATTGTTGATCTGGTGGAGCAGTTTGGTCTCACTTCTGCTGCCCCACCCAAGTTTGCTGCTCCCATGTCCAAGTCCACTGTTTCTGATGAACCTGGTGTACCCCTGCCGTCTAATAGCCAGTACCTCTCCCTTGTGGGTGCTTTGCTATACCTGGCTACTTGCACCAGGCCTGATATTTCTTTTGCTGTGAGCTACTTGTCCAGGTTTTCTGCTCAACCTACAGTCTCTCTCTGGAATGCTGCCAAGAGATTGCTGTTGTATTTGAGAACACATTCCCACCTGGGTCTCACTTACACCCACAGCCCTGAGTTCTCTTTTACTGTCTTTAGTGATTCCTCTTTTGCTGATGATGGGTCTGACAGGAGGTCTCAGACTGGCTTTGCTGTGCTAGCTGGGGGGTGCATAGTAAACTGGATGAGCAAGCGGCAGCCTACCGTTGCTATTAGCTCTAGTGAGGCTGAGTATCAGGCCCTGTCCCAAGCTGCCAGGGAGGTACAATGGTTGAAGAAATTGAGAGTGGATCTAGGCCTGCCTTGTGATTTGGTTACCATTCAGGGTGATAACTTAGGATCCCTGAGCTGGGCCAAAGACTGGCAGCTTCTCCCTCGCAGCAAGCACATTGATGTTATTCATCACTACATCAAGGAGCTGGTGGAGGATGGCTCCCTTGCTGTTGCCTATGTGAACACAGTTGATAACTGTGCTGACCCATTCACCAAGCCCCTTGATCCTGCGGTGTTCTGGCGGTTCATTCGCATGTTTGGAATGACTGCTTCTCCTTAGACCAATTTTTTTTTTTGGTTCCATGTATTCTTGACTTTTGCTTACATGTGTTCTGGAATTTTTTTTTGGTTCATTTTAGAGTTTCTCTCGTTATCTTTGATTGGCATTAGGTTCCTATTCCCGGATCGGGTTTTCTATACCGTTGTTACCCGACTTAGATATTTAGTTTCTCCACTAGGCAAACTTTGGTTTTTTGCCTTGTTACATTCCTTCATTTACACCCTTTGGGTTCCATTCATGGTTCTCTCGTTTTCGGAGTTCTTTGATTTTTTTTTTAATCTGTTACAAATAGTTCTATGTCCCCAGTGCCATAGGTGGAGTACTAGTATTGTATGTCACCTGTGTCATAGGTGGAGTATCAGCATGAATTGCGTTGCTCTCACGCGTTTTATGACTTGGTGACTACTTCTGTACTCCCTTAGAACTATCGGTCCTGACAGTACTGTGACAGCTTCCCGTACTGACAGCTTCCCGCAGACTGTGTCATCCTTTGAGTGACTCAGTGGTGACAGCTTCCTGTCAGCTAGGTTACCGTTGCATCTCTATGTGGATATACCTGACTTAGGTTCTAGTTAGGTTATAGTCAACGGTCTCTTCCACCACTGGTGCCCCTTGATGGGTCTCCAGTGCTTGTAAAGCTATTCTCGTCTCTGTGTATAGATTGGCGCGTCTGTCTCCGCTGCATACATCTCTGTCCACTCTTAGAAGTGATTATAGCTGATAGTCGCAGCCTTCTGATCAAAGTTGAGTGCATGTGTGCCCTACTGGCCCAATCCAAATGGGCAAGTCAAGTAGTCAACTACTAGACTATGCCCAAGCTTATTACATGCAGGTAGCCCAGGTGTTCAGCTATATATCAATTGGGGTAGCTGTTAGGTACATAGATTTTACACTTCAGTGAGATGACGGTAGAATAATAATTGCCACAGTTTTTTTCAGCCAACTCTGGGCTCCTCGTCCCCAATACTGAAGCTGTAGATTTTTATTTATTGTAGCCTGTGATGATTCCAATGAGCTAAAGGTCTCGTATATTGTAACACCCACATTTAGTTTGTTGTGTAAAAACATGCCCCACTAAATGCCCCCCCCCAAAGTGCAGCGCAGGGGTCGTAACAAAAGTGCGGTATCACCTAGGTATCACCACACACATTGTGAAAAATGGAATGTACGTTTCCGAAAATGCCCCCGAAAGTGCATCGCAGGGGCAAAAACAAAAGTGCGGTATTGCAACAAATTTCTGGAATGCCACTGTCCTACCCTGCTTAGGTGTGATACCCGGTTAGTGAAGCACAGCAAAAAAGCTACGTTTTTACGTACTAAGTGTTATACCGGAATTTATCGGACCGTCATCCCTATCGGACTTCCCTGCATACCAGGATGGGCCAACCTACAGACCATCCGCCCCTCATCTCTTCTCTGGACAAATAGACTCCGGCAAAGCGACTGGCACGGCTCTTATTTCTGCACTCCCAGTCACAGTATTTTCCTCCTGACGTTTCCTTTCGAATGGCATTCGTATCCCTGAGTACACAGCCCCTAGCACCCTATATACCCCCCCCCCCCCCCCCCCCCATCACTAGTCTCTCGCGCGCGGCCGGGCACAGGCCGATTGTTTACTACCGTTGCGCTCTCCTCTTTTGACCTCTGCCCTCTACTACCTCTGCGCTTTCACAGGTATCATCCTCTGCCAAAAGTTGAAATAAGCCTATCGATTTATTCAGAGTCTAGGAATTAAATGGGGGGGGGGGGGGGGGGGGGGGGGTACTCATTGCACGAGTTCCAAAGTGGTGCCAATGGACTGCCCTTTCCAAGGCCTACTCATGGGTGGTCTCAGAATGCCATTTGGAGGTCTGAGTAAAAAGTTTGAAAACAACCTGAGGAGGGCTGACCCAAACAACCTCCCGAATTAGGGTGTGTCCCAGGACGCAACGCCTGGGGTCCGTTTGAAGTACCCTGATGGCAGGGTCTGGCCTTCTAAAACTAGAATACCGGTAGCCAAATGACAACTTATAACCCATCTAGGGTTTAGGGGTTTAATCCACCCGAGTTAGGTGAAGGTACCTATATGGCAGGGACTGCCCTTCAAACGTTCTGTAGTGTGCTAATGTTCTTCTCTTGGGACTGCAGGGACTCGGTAGATGCTCACTGTGCGTTACAAGTGATAACTGATAAGATGCAAGTCAAGCTTGCATTCGTTAAGACAGGCAGCAGTAGTAGATCCAACAGGTACTACTGCAACAGTGCACTAGCTGGCAGGCGGTCCCAGGTGTCACCGAGAGCACACGGCCATTATGGTACGCACTATAAGTCGTACCATAACATAACACCTGAATTACATACCGACATTACATACCGTATTACTAAAATAATAAGAGGCGGTGCAGTAAAATGCATACGGATTTGTGCATTTGCTTTAATAATTGGGCTGCCATTACATTACATTACATTACATTACATGTTAAAGTCTACTTGACACCGCGAGGGTGTATGAGACTCTGTGCTTTAAACAAAAAGAAAAAGCACCCACAAAGCAAAAAACCCCATTACATCAGGGGTGTGTCGAGGACAAACAAACCAAACTCCCAACCACCGTTTTGGTGGCGTAGGTATTAAACCCCTTAGAGCAGGACCCAGATCTCAACCACTTACAGTGGCGGAGGTAAGAAGCTAACAAATGAGAAGTCTCAAGAAGAAAAAAAAGGGATAATAAATTACGGTGCCACTAAGCAGTCCAGGGCTTCCTGTCTTGCTCTTCTACAAGTAGAAAGATAGTCGGCTAGGTTGCTCCAAAAAGACTTAGTGCCATTTCCATTCATAAAGGTTCTGAATGTGGAATCGCAGAATTCCACATTCCATACGGTTAAGTCGGTATCCTCATGGACATGCCTATAAATATCTGTAAACAGATTCTGGTAGCGGAGGCGAATATCATTATAAAAAGGGCACTCAAACATATGCATTTCATCCTCAGTTTTTTGGAACCCACACATTTGACAGTGTCTCATTGAGCGAGGGATGTGTGCTCTATCCACCACCCTCATTCTTTCTGTGTTCAGCCAATGGGAACCCATTCTAAACTGTGCTATAGAACGAATCTGATCCTGCTTATGTAAGGCGGATGTAAAGGGAATCAAGCCATTCTCATCATTGCTGTTGGCTGCGAACCATTTTTGGTATCGGAGGCGTTTAAAGCCAACCCTTCTCTCATCAGGGATGTCTCTAACTGCATTGGTGTCACTTGGGTACTTAAACCTCCATGACTCAAAAACTTCAGACATAATACCTTCGACATCGACAGCCTCCAAAATGTTGATGTTTTTACTGGATCCTAGCTTGTGGAGAGCACAACGCAAGTCATGAACCCAGCCAGTGTTGGAGTCAAAAGATTCCTCAAGAGCCATTCTAATGAGATCCTCAGGTTCTTTATGTATGGTCTTGTTCCAGAAGCGCAAAGCTTGTTTAAGCCAAGCAAAACACAACGGGGTTCTACCCAGCTCTTCCATGATAATATTAGATGTAGTAGATTGGCAAACACCCAACATTTGTTTAAGTATACCTCTATGCCATTTCTCACAAGCATGGTCATTTGAGATAAGTGTGTTGTTCAGAATAGAAGGAGCCCACACCTCACAGCCAAAATTCAGGATAGGTTGTACAAGAGAATCAAACAGGTGGGTGAGAATATCAATATTGTATATCTCCATAGTATGGCATCGCCTACGAAGCATGTGGTGTGCCTTTTGGGCCTTAGTGAGCATCCTAGAAAAAGCAGCTTTTGCACGATTGCTTGAGTCACCATCCACAAAGAGGGATCCCAAGTAGATAAAAGATAACTTTGTAGAAAGTTGTGCTCCATCATAGACAAATCTGTAATCAGGATCCATGCGGGCCTCATCACAGAATTGTTTGTTGAAAACGACAATCTCAGTTTTCTTTATATTCACAGCCATCTTAGTAGCCTCGCAGAAATCTCTCAGGCAGTCAAGCATCGCTTGCATATCTGCCGGGGATTCTGCCATTATAGCTAGGTCATCAGCATAAAGTAACAGTTGCAGAATCTTTCCCCTAAGCTCAGCCCCTACATTTGGGAGCTTGGATTGGAGGAACGATTCAATTCTATCAATGAACAGACCGAATAGGAGTGGGGATAGGGGGTCTCCTTGTTTAACTCCTACAAGGGATGGAAAGGAGGATCCAATGTCCCCATGTAGGCGAACTTGGAAAACAACATGATTATACATGGACTTCAGAATACTGAGATAGGGGTCCTTGACTCCTAGCCTTGCTAAGCAATCCCATAGCAAGTCTCTGTTGACCCAATCATAAGCCTTCTTGAAATCAACAAAAGCCACAAAGAGTGGTTTTTTCTTTATTTTGCCATATGCTCAGGTGTAACCTTTAGGAAGGTAGAAAAGTAGCAAATCGGGCGCCCGATGCCCAGTTGTAACATTCGTAGGGTTGCCAAATATCATACGATATCGTATGATATTTTCAGTTATCGTGTTTAACGTACGATATGAGGGGGAGGGTATGGAGATCCTCGATTGCTCGAATCCTCGAATCAAACGTTTTCATTTTTTTTTTACTTCTAAGTCTTTACTACTTTTACATCTAGTTAAATATAAACCTAGTTAAATTGAAACCTTAGATGTGAATCTGAAACTAATCAAACCCGTTGTACATTAGTAGGATATGAGGGAGAGGGTTCGTTAAATCAACTCAGCAAATCAGTGTCGAGACATGTCAGCATCACAGCATCACAGCCAGCCTACCATTAAATTTTATGACAGGAAGCATGAGACAAACCAGACCGTCCCTGACCAGGGACTGACTCAGGGGACTACATTTTGTCAAATTGGTCAGCGCTTGAAGCGCACAAACGTCAAATTGGTCAGCGCTTTTTAGTGCAAAAAGCTCAAAAACTGCGCACTGCGCCCACAGGGAGTTGAAAAAACTGCGCGAATCGCGCAGTGGGGGACAAAAAGCGTGCGCGAAATCGCGCTGCCGCGCACGCTTTGTACTACCCTGACTGACTGTATGAGCGCTTGCTGGGCCCAGCGCGGCCCAGCGCTGGGTTGGTTGACAATCCGTTTCCCGTAGGACAAGACCGAGCCACGCCACCCGGTGGCGCCAGATCCGAGGCTGGCAAGCGCCCAAGCGTTCTGATCTCGCCCCCTTCCTCCCAGCCCTCCTGCTCCTACCCACCTACCACTACTACACTGCCACGCGGCTTGTACTGGTGTTTTTCCTTTGCGCAAATAATCGAGTGTATTTCCTTCCCTTTTACTTTGCTCTTCCGTTTCCTATTAATAGCACCCACGCGCCTTCCTTCTACCTTTCCAGCAGCTTCCCACAGTCTAGATCTTCAACAACATGATGCTAAAAGCAATGAACTCCAGCCATCTGGGTAGGCAGTGCCGCACCAGCGTGCCTGTCCACGCAAGTAAGTAACCCGACGCTTCCTTACCGCACAGACTGTAAGGCGCATGGTGTGAGCTGTGCGAAGACTTACATATTCACCATGCCACCCATCCAACCGTGGTTGATCGTAAAGCGACTGTTTGGCCAGAGTTGGTAGGATGGTATGGGGTTAGAACCGTTTCCAGGGACTGGACGCATGGGGCGAGCTACGCCATGGCTTCTAGGCCATGTCATCAATGCAGCCATGGTAGCTCGTGCGTGCGTTAGGGCAGAGCTTCTGTGGTGGCCGTGAGCCAGAATCGTTTACATAGACTGAACGCATGGGGCGAGCAGCGCGAAGGCTGATATTTGTCATACACGCAACCCTTGTAGATCATGACGCGAATGTATGGACAACGCTTCTGAGATGGCTGGGAGCTGGGTAGAAACAACGGAACCGGGGGGTTTCGTTTTGGGCGGATGTTTGAGGTCGGGCAAGTCACTTCAGCCCAAGTGGCTACCTATACAACGTACGTGTACGTGAAGGTAGGTAGGTAGTGGACAGCCCATGCGGCGAAGATTTAAATGTCTCGACTCACTAACCCAGGCGCCTCGGAAATCAAGCGTTGCATTATGTTTTCTGGCGGAGCCCCCCCTTCTGACCGTCTCGTAACTAACTGGCTTCGGTCCATTGCCACCTGTCGTTCCGATAGCCAACACACTTCGCCAATTTTCCGTGTCGCTTGCGACGCTGACTAGGACTTGTCTCAGCTAATGAACGTTCATGGCTCCATGGTAGTGGGATGGCGATGTGGCGTGGCTCGAAGTGGGTAGTGTGAGCGGGCGGAGTGTCTGTGGCCAGAAGAGAGGCCGTGGACGCGCATGGGTTTCGAACGGACGCATGAATCAGCTTTGCGCATGGGGCGAATGAGTCACACGAGAAGGGCGGTCCTTAGGCCACGTCGCAACCGACCAAACGCACAACTCACCCATCCCATCCCATACCTTCCCCCCCTCCCCCTCCTCCTCCCCCCCCCCCCCCCCCCCCCCCCATCCTCCGTCCTACCCACCCACCCACCCACTTACAAACCACACCCCATCCCAAACAACAGCAAGAAGTGTCAGGTCGTCTGCCAGGCGAGCTGTGGTGGTGAAGGCCATGCCCCCCCCCCCCCCCCCCCTACCCACACCACCACCTCACTATCCACCCTCCCACCCACCTACCCCCCACACCAAACCACACCGCAAACCACCCGCCCCCTTACCCGCCCCCGCCCCAACCCACCAACTCACAAAACCACCCTCCAACCCACCCTTCCCCCCCCACCCACCTACCCACCCACCCACCCTCCCCACCCACCCACCCACTAACAAGGGCGTGACCGCCCTTGTGTTGGATTGGACCAATTGGACTAAGGGACCCGCTGGGGATGGGGATGGCCGGATGGGTAGCCCCCTGTAAGTAGGGTTGTTCTGTGTGCGGTGTGAGGTGTGCGGTGTGTCTAACCTTGTTGCTGCCCTCGTGAACCTTGTTGCTGCCCTCGTGGCTGGTCTTGCGAAATGTGTGTCTCGTATACCGCGCTTTGGTACACAGTCGCGCGTTACCACATAAACTGGGGCTGTGCACCCTTCGACAGTGACTAGGCAGTCTTCTTCGGGATGACTTAACTGCCGAATTCAAACGTCAAGTGGTTAGGGGCGCAGTTTGACTTAAATCAACCTGGAAGACGAGGTGACGTGACTGAAGATACAACTTGTCTGAAATTTGCTTCGAGTCGGAGAATAGATGTCTGTATTTGCGAGCTTATCGAGCTGCCTGCCGTTTGCAAACGTCAGTTGGTGCGGTCTAAATGCACTTTGTAGGGCGAACCCTTAGGTTCCCTAGCGCACCCGTTTGGCGCGCCCGTTTTGCTCGTCCGGCAGTACGCCTGATGTACCGAAGTCGCTACCCATGGAGGGGCGGTAACCAAACACACCCCATCCCAAACCACAGTAAGGAGTGTCAGGTCGTCTGCAAGAAGAGCTGTGGTGGTGGAGGCCATCCCCTCCCCCCCCTCTACCCACACCACTACCCCACTACCCATCCACCCCACCCCACTACCCACCTACCCACACCACTACCCCACTACCCACCCTCCCCACTCCACTACCCACCTACCCCACCCCACTACCCCACCCCACTACCACCTACCCCACCACACCCCACTACCCCCCCACCCCACTCCACTACCCACCCACCCTTACGCACATGTACCCACCAACCCTAACCACCCACCCACCCCACCCACAGCAAGGAGTGTGAGGTCGTCTGCAGGAAGAGCTGTGGTTGTGGAGGCCATCCCCTCCCCCCCCTCTACCAACACCACTAGCCCACTACCCATTCGACCCCACCCCACTACCCACCCACCCCACCCCACCCACCCTTTTGCACCCCCCCCCACCCACCCTTCTGCAACCCCCCCCACCCTCTCCCCCCCACCCACCCCCCCCCCCCCCCCACACACACACACACCCACAGCAAGGAGTGTCAGGTTGTCTGCAAGAAGAGCTGTGGTGGTGGAGGCCATCCCCTCCCCTCCCCCCCCCCATCTACCCACACCACTACCCCCCACTACCCTTCCACCCCCACACCACTACCCCACTACCCACCCAACCCCCCCACCCTTCTGCACCCCCCCCCCCCCCCCCCCACCCTCTCCCCCCCACCCCACCCACCCACCCACCCACAGCAAGGAGTGTCAGGTTTGTCTGCAAGAAGAGCTGTGGTGGTGGAGGCCATCCCCCTCCCCCCCCCCTCTACCCACACCACTACCCCACTACCCATCCACACCACACCACTACCCCACTACCCACCCACCCCACCACCACTACCCACCGACCCAAACCACACCCCATCCCACCTAACCACCCCGTCCCACCCATCCTTCCACCCACCCTTCCGCCCACCCCTACCCCCACCACTCACTACCCACCCTTCCTCCCACCCACCCTTCCTCCCACCCACCCTTCCACCCACCCACCCTTCCACCCACCCACCCTTCCACCCACCCACCCACCCATCCTCCCTCCCACCCACCCCCCTGCCCACCCCCCTACCCATCCCATCCCATCCCTTCCCATCCCATCCCATCCCATCCCTTCCCATCCCTCCCATTCCCTTCCCATCCCATCTCATCCCATCCCATCCTAACCCAACCCCACCCCACCCACACACCCAAGGAGTCTGAGGTTGTCTCCAGGCAAGCTGTGGTGGTGGAGGCAATCCCCTCCCCACCCCCCCTACCCACACCACTACCCCCCTACCCATCCCCCCACCCATCCTCCCACCCACCCACGCACCCACCCAGCATACCAACCACCCTTGTGCACACCCACCCTCCTACCCACCCACCCACTCACCCACAGCAAGGAGTCTCAGGTCGTGTGCAAGAAGAGCTGAGGTGGCGGAGGCCATCTCCTCCCCCCCCCTCTACCCACACCACTACCCCCACTACCCATCCTCCCCCCCCCTCTACCCACATACCCACCCCACTACCCCCTCACCCCCCACCCCACTACCCACCCACCCACCCACCCTTACGCACATGTACGCACCAACCCTAACCACCCACCCACCCACCCACAGCAAGGAGTGTGAGGTCGTCTGCCAGGCGAGCTGTGGTGGTGGAGGCCAACCTGTTCGCCAGAATTGCGCGCCTGACCAAGTCAACTGTCAACAACTTGGGTGAGACCCCACTGTAACACTGATTACATCGGGGGCAGTTGGTGGGTTGGTGGTGGGTTGGCTGGTGGGGAGGTGTGCGGGTAGCTGTGTGGGGAGCTGTGGTGGTGGAGGCCAACCTGTTCGCTAGAATTGCGCGCCTGACCAAGTCAACTGTCAACAACTTGGGTGAGTTGTTTTTGCCACTTGCCGCCTGACCAATAGACTGTGAATATGTGTGTGTGTGTGTGTGTGTGTGAGTGGTGGAGGCCAACCTCTATGAATATATGTGTGTGTGTGTGTGTGTGTGAGTGGTGGAGGCCAACCTCTGTGAATATGTGTGTGTGTGTGTGTGAGTGGTGGAGGCCAACCTCTGTGAATGTGTGTGTGTGTGTGAGTGGTGGAGGCCAACCTCTGTGAATATGTGTGTGTGTGTGTGTGTGTGTGTATGTGTGTGTGTGTGAGTGGTGGAGGCCAACCTCTGTGAAAATGTGTGTGTGTGTGTGTGTGAGTGGTGGAGGCCAACCTGTTCGCCAGAATTGCGCGCTTGACCAAGTCAACCGTCACCAACTTGGGTGGGTTGTTTTTTCTACTCAATATGGTCTGTCTGCATGGCTGTGGCTGCATGTTTGTATGGTGTGTGTGTGTGGGGGGGGGGGAGGGGTGTGGGTGGTTGTGTGTGTTTGGGGGGGGTGGGGGCTGCATGGCTGTGGCTGCATGTTTGTATGGTGTGTGTGTGGGTGTGTGTGTGGGGTGTGTGGGTGGTTGTGTGTGTGGGGTGTGTGGGGGGGTGGGGGCTGCATGGCTGTGGCTGCATGTTTGTATGGTGTGTGTGTGGGTGTGTGGGTGGGGTGTGTGGGTGGTTGTGTGTGTGTGTGGGGGGTGGGGGCTGCATGGCTGTGGCTGCATGTTTGTATGGTGTGTGTGTGTGTGGGGGGGGTGTGTGTGTGGGTGGTTGTGTGTGTGTGGGGGGGTGGGGGCTGCATGGCTGTGGCTGCATGGTTGCTGTCTGCCTGGCTGTGGCTGCATGTTTGTGTGGTGTGTGTGTGTGGTGTGTGTGTGGGGGGGGGGGGGGGGGGGGGCTGCATGGCTGTGGCTGTAAGGGGGGGAATTGCGCGCCTGACCAAGTCAACTGTGAACAACTTGGGCGAGTTGTTGTTTGATGTGTGGTGTGTGTGTGTAGTGGGTAGTGTGTGTAGTGTGGTGTGTGTGTGGTGCGCCACCCACCCTACGCCTACGCCCACGCCAACCTACGTCGACACCACGAGTCACCAGCAGTCTACACCAATTATCTTAGTTTTATTACACACCTGGATCGCAGTGTGTGGCAACGGTGGTGGAGGCTCGGACCAGTTGATGTGTGTGTGTGTGTGTGTAGTGGGTAGTGTGTGTAGTGTGGTGTGTGTAGTGCGGTGGTGGAGGCTGACCCAATTGAGCGCCTGACCAAGTCAACTGCGAATAACTTAGGCTAGAAACACAAAATCAGCCGACCAACACAAACTGCAACAGACCAAAACCACCACTCACCACCATACAACCACCACTTGTAGTGACCACTACAGAGGACCCAGAGAAGCTGCTGGACCAGGTGGTGGTGAAAGAGATTATCAAGATGAGCACCACCACTTGCACTCAACACCACCCACCACCATCACCACCCACCACCACCCACCACCACCACCCACCACCCACCACCACCCACCACTTGCAGTCACCACCGCCGAGGACCCAGAGAAGCTGTTGGACCAGGTGGTGAATGAGATGCAAGATGATCTGATTAAGATGAGGCAGGCAGCCGCCCAAGTACTTGCCTCACAGAAGCAGTTAGAGGCCAAGTACAAGACAGCACAAGGAACTGCGGTAGGTGGGCAGGGGAAGTGTGGGGGTGGGGTTTTGTGTGTGTGTGTGTGGGTGTGTGGGTGGGTGGGGGGGGGTGATCAAGAAGAGGCAGGCAGCAGTCCAAGTACTTGCCTCACAGAAGCAGCTGGAGTCCAAGTACAAGACAGCACAAGGAACTGCGGTGGGTGGGCAGGGGAAGTGTGGGTGCAGTAAATAATGGGTGGCAAGATGAGGGAGGCAGCAGCCTAAGTACTT
This sequence comes from Chlamydomonas sp. ICE-L, assembly GCA_013435795.1. Classification (NCBI taxonomy): domain Eukaryota; kingdom Viridiplantae; phylum Chlorophyta; class Chlorophyceae; order Chlamydomonadales; family Chlamydomonadaceae; genus Chlamydomonas; species Chlamydomonas sp. ICE-L. The sequence goes on along the minus strand of JACBWV010000783.1, from coordinate 84,835 downwards.
GGCTCACAGAAGCAGTTTGGGGGTGGGTGGTTGGTGGTGGATTTGGTTGTGGTGGTTGGTGGTGGTGGGTAGGTGTTGGTGGTGGATGGTGGTGGTTGCAGCAAGGAACTGGAGTGGAGGATGGGTGGTGGGGGTGGGTGGGTGGGTGGGTGGCAAGATGAGGGAGGCAGCAGCCTAAGTACTTGGCTCACAGAGGCAGTTTGGGGGTGGGTGGGTGGTGGTGGATTTGGTTGTGGTGGTTGGTGGTGGTGGGTGGGTGTTGGTGGTGGATGGTGGTGGTTGCAGCAAGGAACTGGAGTGGAGGATGGGTGGTGGGGGGTGGATGGGTGGGTGGCAAGATGAGGGAGGCAGCAGCCTAAGTACTTGTCTCACAGAAGCAGTTGGGGGTGGGTGGGTGGTGGTGGATTTGGTCGTGGTGGTTGGTGGAGGTGGGGGTGGGCGGATGGTGGTGGTTGCAGCAAGGAACTGGAGTGGAGGATGGGTGGTGGGGGTGGGTGGGTGGGTAGCAAGATGAGGGAGGCAGCAGCCTAAGTACTTGGCTCACAGAAGCAGTTGTGGGTGGGTGGGTGGTGGTGGATTTGGTCGTGGTGGTTGGTGGTGGTGGGTGGGCGAATGGTGGTGGTTGCAGCAAGGAACTGGAGTGGAGGATGGGTGGTGGGGGTGGGTGGGTGGGTGGCAAGATGAGGGAGGCAGCAGCCTAAGTACTTGGCTCACAGAAGCAGTTGGGGGTGGGTGGGTGGTGGTGGATTTGGTCGTGGTGGTTGGTGGTGGTGGGTGGGCGGATGGTGGTGGTTGCAGCAAGGAACTGGAGTGGAGGATGGGTGGTGGGGGTGGGTGGGTGGGTGGCAAGATGAGGGAGGCAGCAGCCTAAGTACTTGGCTCACAGAAGCAGTTTGAGGCCAAGTACAAGACACCACAAGGAGCTGCGGTTGGTGGCAAGGCGGGAAGTGTGGTGGTCGGAAGTGGGATGGGTGGGTGGTGTGTATTGGGTGGTGGTGGTGGTGTGGGTGGGTGGCGAAATGAGGCAGGCAGCAGCCCAAATACAAGACAGCACAAGGAACTGCCGTTGCTGGGTTGGTGTGAGTGTGTGGGGAGGGGTGGAGCCAGGATGGGAGTGGGTGTGAGGGGGAGTGTTGTGGGGGGGTAGGGGTTGTGTGTGTGGGGGGGGGGGAGGGTGTGTGTGTGTGTGGGGGGGGGGGGGGGGGGGGGGGGGGGGAGGGGTGGTGGGGGTGGTGTAGGTGGGGGGGGGGGGGGCGGGGGGGGGGGGGCATGCCAGAAGGAAATCAAACTGGAGGTCAGGTACAAGACAGCACAAGGGACTGCGGTAGGTGGAAGGGGTGAAGGAATGGTGGTGGTGGTGGTTGCGTGGGTGGTGGGGTGGGTGGGGGGGGAGGCCAGGTTCAAGACAGCAGAAGGGACTGCGGTAGGTGGAAGGGGTGAAGGAAAGGTGGTGGTTTGTGGTTGCGTGTGTGTGTGTGGGGGGGGGGTGTGGGTGGGTGGCGGGGGGGGGAAGGTTAGGTTCAAGACAGCACAAGGGACTGCGGTAGGTGGAAGGGGTGAATGAAAGGTGGTGGTTGGTGGTTGCGTGTGTGGGGGGGTGTGGGGGTGGGGTGTGGGTGGGGTGGTGGGGAGGGAAGGCAAGGTTCAAAGACAGTACGAGGGACTGCGGTAGGTGGAAGGGGTGAAGGAATGGTGGCGGTTGGTGGCGTGTGTGGTGGGTGGGGTGGGAGGGTGGGTGGGGTGGGGGGAAGGTTAGGTTCAAGACAGCACAAGGGACTGCGGTAGGTGGAAGGGTTGAAGGAAAGTTGGTGGTTGCGTGTGTGGGGGGGGGGGGGTGGGGGGGCGGGGTGGGGGGTGGGGGGGGGGGGGGGGGGGGGGGAGGTTAGGTTCAAGACAGCACAAGGGACTGCGGTAGGTGGAAGGGTTGAAGAAAAAGTGGTGGTTGGTGGTTGCGTTGTGTGTGTGTTTGCGTGTGTGGGGGTGGGGTGGGGGGGGGGAAGGCCATGTCTAAGACAGCAGAAGGGACTTGCTGTAGGTGGAATGGGTAAATTAAAGGTGGTGGTTTTGTGGTTGCCGTTGTGGGTGGTGTGGTGGGGGGGAAGGCCAGGTACAAGACAGCAGAAGGGACGCGGTAGGTGGAAGGGGTAAAGAAAGGTGGTGGGTTTGTGTGGTTGCGTGTGTGGGAGTGGTGGGGTGGGGGGGGACGGACGATACTATGATCCCCCCCCCCAATCCGCCCTCCCCTCCCACTCCCCCCACCCCACCACCCACCCAACCAGTGGCACCCCACCACCCCAATCACCAACCACCACACACAACTCCCACTCAATCACATTGTCTTGACATGATGAGTGGCTGAGGAGGGCCAAGCTTGCTAGTGAGTCATGTCAGAGGATGAGCTGCCCCCCCTCCCCACCACCCCCCCCCCCCCACCCGCTTCCACCTCCACACACCACTACACAACCACACCCTAATAAGAATGATCACCCCCCCCCCCCCCCCCCCCCCACCCTCCCCACCAACCACACCCTCCACCCAAATCACACTAAGACCCCACCCCCCTCCTGCCCCACCCGC
>JACBWV010000783.1:37500-81214 GCA_013435795.1 Chlamydomonas sp. ICE-L | reverse complement strand
CGTGGTGTGGGGAGGGGAGGTTGGGGGGGAGGACGGCCAGGCGAGGACAAGACAGCAGAATGGTCTGCGTAGGTGGAAAGGTGTTGAAGAAAGTCGGTGGATTTTGTGGTTCCGTGGTGGTGTGGATGGGGGTAGGGGTGGGGGGGGGGGAGGTTAGTGTCAAGGACAGGACAAAAGCGGACTGCGGTACGGTGGAAGGGGTTAAGGAAAGGTAGTGGTGGTTTGTGGTTTGCGTGTGTGTGTGGGTGGTGGGGGGGGGGGGGGGGATGTTAGTTCAATATAGCACAAGGGGCCTGCGGTAGGGGGAAGGGGTTAAGGAGGAAGGTGGTTGGTTTGTGGCGTGTGTTGTGTTGGGGGGGGTGGGGTGTGTGAGTGGTGTGGGTGTGGTGGGGGGAGGCCAGGTTCAAGACAGCACAGAAACTGCAGTAGGTGGAAGGTGAAGGAAAGGTGGTGGTAGTTTTGCGGGTGTGGGTGTGGGGTGTGGGTTGGGGGGGGGGGTGGGAAGGTTAGTTCAAGACAGCAGAAAGGGACTGCGGTAGGTGGAAGGGTGAGAAATAGGGAAAAGGTGGTGGTGAGTGATTAGCGTGTGTTGTGGGGGGGGGTGGGGGGTTGCGTGGGGGGGGGGGGTGTGAGGGGGGGGGGGGGGGGGGGGGGAAAGGCCAGGTTCAGGGAAAGCACAAGGGAATGCAGAGGTGGCAGGGTGGAAGGAAGGAAGGTGGTGGCGTGGGTGAGCCGGGTTCGCCAAACCGATAGCCCTTCCTCCCCAACACCCACCCACGCTCGTTCGCCCCAACAACAGAAAGCCCCACCCCTCACCTGTTCCCTCCACGCGTCTTACCACACCACAGCCACACCGCCACTTTACACCCAAACCACACCACAGCCCCCCCACCCCCCTTGGTTCCCTACCACCCCAGAACCCGCGTTCTCCCCCCTCCCCTTCAACGCCTACCGCCAACCCACAACCACCACCACCAACTTATGACCCCCATCCACCCTCACCACCAGCCCACCCCTCCCCCCCCAGAAACAACCACTTTTAACCACCACAACCATCATTCCTCTCTAATTCACTTATGACCCCACACCCCCACCCACCCACCCACCAGGCTGAGCTGCCCCCCACCAACACCAACCACCACACACACACTCACACACACACACACTTGTCCAACAGGATGATTGGCTGAGGAGGGCCGAGCTTTCCGTAGCTATGTCAGAGGATGAGCTGCCCACCCCCAACCCACCAACAACCACTATCACCCCCACCAACAACCACTATCACACACACACACACACACACACACTCTTGACCCCACCAACAACCACTATTACACACACACACACACACACACTCTTGACCCCACCACCCCCACCACCACTACTACCACCACCCACACCCACACCACCTCTCCCCCCCCCAGGATGATTGGCTGAGGAGGGCCGAGTTGCTGTTAGCGATGTCAGAGGATGAGTGCCCACCCCCAACACACCAAAACACTTATCACACACCACACACACTCTGACCCCCACCACCCCCACCACCACTACTACACCACCACACCCACACCACCTCTCCCCCCCCCAGGATGATTGGCTGAGGAGGGCCGAGCTTGCCGTAGCTATGTCAGAGGATGAGCTGCCCACCCCCAACCCACCAACAACCACTATCACGCACACACACACACACACACACACACACTCTTGACCCCACCACCCCCACCCCCCCACTACTACACCACCCACACCCACGACCACCTCTCCCCCCCCCAGAATTGCTGAGGAGGGCTGAGCTTGCCGTGGCTAAGTCTGAGGATGAGCTGGCCAAGGAGGCTCTCAAGCGCAGGAAGGCATTCCAAGTAAGTGACACTCATAAGTCATTACATAATCATTTGTATTATTATTATCATTATTATTATTATTATCATTATCTTCAAATTCAAAATAAATGTTGAGTATAAATATGAGCTGGCCAAGGAGGCCGAAGCGCAGAAGGTTCCAATTAGTTAACCCACATCCTCATTACATCATCATTTGTATTATTATTATTATTATTATTATTATTATTACTTAAATTTATAATTTTTAGTTTTATATATATGTATTAAATATGAGCTGGCCAAGGAGGCTCTCAAGCGCAGGAAGGCATTCCAATTGACACTCATAAGTCAGTACATTTTTGTTAATATTATTATTATTATTATTATTATTATTATTATTATTACAGGAATATTACTTCAATTTTCAGTTGTATGTATTTATATTGAATATGAGGTGGCCAAGGAGGCTCTCAAGCGCAGGAAGGCATTCCAAGTAAGTGGCATCAACATTCAGCTTTTATATTATTAAATGCCCAATGTATTTTATTGACCTTTTTCGAATTTATTTATTTTATTTCGTATTTTATTTTGTAATTGTTTGTGACTGACCACTGACCTTGGTCTGAGGATGGCTGTGCTGGCCAAGGAGGCTCTGAAGCGCAGGAAGGTATTCCAGGTAAGTGGCATTCATAAGTCATTAGATTAGATTATTATTATTATCATTATCATTATTATTATTATTATTGTTGTTGTTGTTGTTGTTGTTGTTATTATTATTATTATTATTATCATTATTTTCAAATTCAAAATAAATGTTCAATAAATGTTCAATAAGTGGCCATGAGGATGAGCTGGCCATGAGGATGAACTGGCCAAGGAGGCCCTAATGGGCAGGAAGGCTGTTAAAGTCAATGGCACCAGCATTACTATTGTTTTAACTTTCAATTCTACGTTTTATATTTTCAAAACAACCACCACCTCCAACCACTACCAACCACCACCAACACTTCCTTCCACCCAAACCCACCGCCCCCCCGCCCCCCAACAACACCGACCAATCACCAACTGCTGTGCAGGATGATGCCACCAACCACTACCAACCACCACCACCAATCACCCACCACCAACCACCTACTGCTGTGCAGGATGATGCCACAAACTTGAACTTGCAGCAGGACGTGCGAAAGCAAGCTGTGTAAAATCTGTTGCACACCACCAACCACCTCCTACTACCACCAACCCCTACCAACCACCACCAACAACAACCAACCACTCACAACCACCAACAACCACCTACTGCTGTGCAGGATGATACAACAAACTTGAACATGCAGCTGGACATGCAGAAGCAAGCTGTGTATAATATGTTGCACACCTCCTACCACCACCAACCACTACCAACCACTACCAACCACCACCAACAACGACCAACAACAACCAACCACCACCAACCACACACCACCAACCACACACCACCAACCACCTACTGCTGTGCAGGATGATGCCACAAACTTGAACATGCAGCTGGACATGCAGAAGCAAGCTGTCTCAAATCTGATGGACAACACCAAGGTACGGTAGGGTGGGTTGGGTTGGGTTGGTTTACTCTGGGTTGGGTTGGGTGGACATGCAGAAGCAAGCAATTTCAAATCTGATGGGCAACACCGAGGTACGGTATGGTGGGTTGGGTTGGGTTGGTTTGCTCTGGGTTGGGTTGGGTGGACATGCAGAAGCAAGCTGTGTCAAATCTGATGGACAACACCAAGGTACGGTAGGGTGGGTCGGGTGGGAGGGGAGGGATTGTTTGTGAGTGGGGGTTTGGTGTAAGGGGAGGGATTGTTAGGGGGTGGGGGTGGGGAAGGGGGTGGGATCCGAGAGGGGGACGCAAGTAGTCTCAAATCTGATGGACAACCCCAAGGTAGGTTGGGTTGGTTGGGTAGGGTTGCTCAGGGTTGGGTTGGGTAGGGTTGATCTGGGTCGGATCGGGTGGAAGGGAAGGGATTGTTTGGGGGTGGGGTGGGATTTGTGAGGGGTAGGTAAAGTTGTTGCCACATGTTTTGGACAACACCGAGGTTGGGTTGGGTTGGGTTGGAAGGGGAGTTACTGGCCTCATTGTTTTGGGCTAGGGGTGGGGGTGAGATGTGTAAGGGGGAGGTAAAGTTGTTGCCACATGTTTTGGACAACACCGAGGTTGGGTTGGGTTGGGCCGGAAGGGGAGTTACTAAGGGGGAAATGTGCCATCATTAGTTTGTTGGTCGGTATGTGGTGATGGTTGAGATGTGTAGATTTGCTTATACAGCTGTTTTTTTGCCACATGTTTGGAACACACCGTAGGTTGGGTTGGGTTGGGTTGGAAGGGGAGTTACTGGCCTCATTGTTTTGGGCTAGGGGTGGGGGTGAGATGTGTAAGGGGGAGGTAAAGTTTAGTGCCACGTGTTTGGACAACAAGACAACCTTCGGTTTGGGTTGGAAGGGGTGAGTTACGGCCTCCTTGTTTTGGCTAGGGGTGGTGGGTGATATTCGTGAGGGGGAGGTAAATTCTGTTGCCCACAATTTGTTTGACGACGACCGAGTGTTTGGTTTGGATGGAGTGTAATTGGGCCTTCATTAAGTAATGTGGGCTAGGGTGGGGGTGAGATTGTAGGGAGGAAGTTTTTGCCACAAATGTTTTTGACAACCCGAGGTTGTTGGGTTGAAGGGGATTTTTACTGGACTGGCCTCATTGTTCTGGGCTAGGGGTGGGGGTGAGATGTGTAAGGGGGAGGTAAAGTTGTTGCCACATGTTTTGGACAACACCGAGGTTGGGTTGGGTTGGAAGGGGAGTTACTGACACGACTAATTGTTTTGGGTAGGGTGGGGTGTGAGATTGTAATGGGAGGTAAGCGTATTGCGTACACATTTTTTGGACAACACCAGTTGATTGGGTTGGGTTGGGTTGGAATGGGAGTTTACTTGCCTCAGGTTGATTTTGGCGTAGGGTGGGGTTAGATGTGGTAAGTGTAGGTAAACTGGTTGCCACATGGTTTTGGTACACACCGAGGTGGGTTGGGATTGGAAGGGAGTTTACTAGGCCTCATTGTTTTGTGCTAGGGGTGGGGTGAGATGTGTAAGTTTGGAGGTAAAGTTGTTGCCTACATGTTTTTGGGGGGGGGACAACACCGAATGTTGAGTTTGGAAGGGGAGTTACTGGCCTCATTGTTTGGGGCTGGGGTTGGTGTGAAGAATGCGTGAGGGGAAGTAATGTTTTTGGTCGAAGTGCTGTCACATCGCGTTGTGTTGGTTACAGGGATTACTGGCCTCATTTTTGGGGGCTTGGGGGTGGGGTTGGGTTTGTGAGGGGGTAAAGTTTTTGTCAAATTTGCTGGTCAACATCGAGGTTGGGTTGGGTTGAAAGGGGAGTTTGACTGGCCTCAATGTTGGGGGCTGGGGTGGGGTTTGGGCTGTGTGAGGGGGCGGTAAAGCGTTGACAAAACCAGGGTGACCAACCCCAAGGTCACTGTATATTTTGTGGTGGTTTGGTTTGTGACAGGGGTTTGGTTGGTGTTTGGGTGGGAGGGGTATTTACTGGCACTCATATGTTTAGTGGGCTTTTGGTGGGGGTAGGGGTTGGTTTGTAAGTGTGGGGTAGATAAAGCTGTTACAACCAGGGACAACCCAAGGCACTGTTGTATTTGTTGGTTGGGTTGGAACAGGGTTGGTTGTGGTGGGAGGGGGGTTATTTACCTCATTGTTTGGGTCTGGGGGTGGGGTTGGGATTGCGGTGAGGTGTAGTAAAGTTTCCGAAATTTGAGTGACATAGCGAGAACTGTTGGGTGGGTTGGGTGGAAGTGGTGGGTTACTGGCCTCAAGGTTTTATGGGGCTTGGGGTTGGGGTGAGATGATGTGAGGGGCGTTTAATGATTTTGTCAGAAATTTGCATGACAATACCGAGGTGTTTGGGAAGGTGGTTGGGTATGGGTGGGACGGGGATGTTAGCTGGCCATCCTTTATTTGGTTGCTGGGGGGTGGGATGTGGTACAGGTTGAATTAGAGTTTATGCCAGGAAGTTAGTGGTGCGTATCGTTGTTGGCCACCTTTGCGTGGTCCACACCGAGGTTGGTTGGGGTGGGAGGGAGTTACTGGCCCATTGTTGGCTTTGGGTCGGGGGGTTTGGATGTGTGAGGGGAAGTAAAGTTTGTTTCCAATTTGTGGCGAACAGAATGGCTTGGTTTGGGTGGGTTGGTGGAGGGGATTACGTAACTGGCCTCATTGTTGTGGGGGCTGGGGGGGTTGGGTGGGATGACAGGGGACCAGTAGGTTGCTTGCCTTGGCACTCCTCACTCTCACCCACACACACACGCACAAACACACTTACACACACTCTTACACTCACACACACTCATACACATGTAGGTCCTGGAGATTAAGCTTGCCGAGGCAAAGTCAAACACACCTACACACACACCACACACTGCACTCTAAACAACCCACCCCGGTACACGCACACACACACTTACAAACACACTCTTTACACATCTTGGAGTGTAAGCTGGCTGGGGCAAAGTCAAACACACATACACACACACCACACACTGCACTCTAAGCAACCCACCCCGGTACAAACACACACACTTACAAACACACTCTTACGCATCTTGGAGAGTAAGCTGGCTGAGGCAAAGTTTAAGAAGGAGACTCTGAGAGCCCATGCCACTAGTGCCAAAACTACTTCTACATACATACACACACTCACTCACTCACACCCACACTCTCTCTCACACACACACACACTCACTCACTATCATATCCCCGCAGGTCTTGGAGAGTAAGCTGGCTGAGGCAAAGTATAAGAAGGAGACTCTGAAATCCCGTGCCACTAGTGCCAAGACCAGCAAGCAGATACACCACCTACACACACACACACACACGCACACACTTCCACACACTCATATCCCCGCAGGTCTTGGAGAGTAAGCTGGCTGAGGCGAAGTCTAAGAAGGAGACTCTGAAAGCTCGTGCCACTAGTGCCAAGACGAGCAAGCAGATACAGGAGATGATGAGTGGCCTCAACACATCAAACTCAATGGTCGCCTTTGATAAGATGGAGGAGAAGGTGTGTGTGTGTGTGTGTGTGTGTGTGTGTGAGAGTGTGTGTGTGTATGTTAGTGTGTGTGTGTGAGTGATAGTGCTGAGACGAGCAATCAGGTACAATGTATGGTGGGGGGAATGAACACATCAAACTCAATGGTTGCCTTTGACAAGATGGAGGAGAAGGTGAGGGTGTGTGTGTGTGCGTGAGAGTTTGTGTGCAAGTGTGTGTTTGTGTGAGTGATAGTGTGTGTGTGTGCTAGTGCCAAGACGAGCAAGCAGATACAGGAGATGATCAGTGGCCTCAACACATCAAACTCAATGGTGGCCTTTGATAAGATGGGGGAGAAGGTGGGTGTGTGTGAGAGTGTGTGTGTGAGAGAGAGTGCGAATGGTAGTGTGTGTGAGTGAGTGTGAATGGTAGTGTGAGTGTGAGTGTGAGTGTGTGTATGTCACACACACACACTATCACTCACACACACACTGTGTGCTAGTGCCAAGACCAGCAAGCAGATACATAAGATGATGAGTGGTCTCAACACATCAAACTCAATGGTGGCCTTTGATAAGATGGGGGAGAAGGTGAGGGTGTGTGTGAGAGTGTGTGTGTGTGAGAGAGAGTGCGAATGGTAGTGTGTGTGAGTGAGTGTGAATGGTAGTGTGAGTGTGAGTGTGTGTATGTCACACGCACACACTATCACTCACACACACACTGTGTGCTAGTGCCAAGACCAGCAAGCAGATACATAAGATGATGAGTGGTCTCAACACATCAAACTCAATGGTGGCCTTTGATAAGATGGAGGAGAAGGTGAGGGGGATGAAGGAAGTGTGTGTGTGGGGGGGGGGGGGGGGGGGTCCAACTCAATGGAGGCTGAATCTGAGAGCACTGAACTCTGTCAACCACCATCCACCAACTACCAACCACCAACACCACCAACCACCAACCACTTCAGGTAATGTCAATGGAGGCTGAATCTGAGAGCGTCAAGATGCTGGTGGGCAGTGACAAGATTGAGGCACCAACCACCAACAACCACCAACCAACACCAACCACCAACCACTACAGGTAATGTCAATGGAGGCTGAATCTGAGAGCATCAAGATGCTGGTGGGCAGTGATAGGGTTGAGGCACCAACCGCCACCAACAACCACCAACCAACACCAACCACCAACCACTACAGGTAATGTCAATGGAGGCTGAGGCTGAGAGCATCAAGATGCTGGTGGGCAGTGATAGGGTTGAGGCACCAACCACCAACAACCACCACCAACACCACCAACCAACACCAACCACCAACCACTACAGGTTATGTCAATGGAGGCTGAATCTGAGAGCGTCAAGATGCTGGTGGGCAGCGACAAGATTGAGGCACCAACCACCAACAACCACCAACCAACACCAACCACTACAGGTAATGTCAATGGAGGCTGAATCTGAGAGCATCAAGATGCTGGTGGGCAGTGATAGGGTTGAGGCACCAACCGCCACCAACAACCACCAACCAACACCAACCACCAACCACTACAGGTAATGTCAATGGAGGCTGAGGCTGAGAGCATCAAGATGCTGGTGGGCAGTGATAGGGTTGAGGCACCAACCACCAACAACCACCACCAACACCACCAACCAACACCAACCACCAACCACTACAGGTTATGTCAATGGAGGGCTGAATCTGAGAGCGTCAAGATGCTGGTGGGCAGCGACAAGATTGATGGCACCAACCACCAACAACCACCAACCAACACCAACCACTACAGGGGTAATGTCAATTGGAGGCTGAATCTGAGAGCATCAAGATGCTGGTGGGCAGTGATAGGGTTGAGGCACCAACCGCCACCAACAACACCAACCAACACCAACCACAACCACTACATGGTAATGTCAATGGAAGGCTGAGGCTGAGAGCATCAAGATGCTGGTGGGCAGGATAGGGTTGAGGCACCAACCACCAACAACCACCACCAACACACCAACCACCAACCACTAAAGGTTATGTCAATGGAGGCTGAATCTGAGAGCGTCAAGATGCTGGTGGGCCAGCGACAAGATTGAGGCACCAACCACCAACAACCACCAACCCAACCACCACCACCAAACCACTACAGGTAATGTCAATGAGGCTGAATCTGAGAGCATCAAGATGCTGTGGGCAAGTGATAGGGTTGAGGCACCAACCGCCACCACAACCACCAACCAACACCAACTACCAACCAACTAAGCGTAATGTCATGGAGGCTGAGGCTGAGAGCATCAAGATGCTGGTGGGCAGTGATAGGGTTGAGGCAACCAACCACCAACAACCACCACCAACACCACCAACCAACACCAACCACCAAACCACTACAGGTTATGTCAATGGAGGGCTGAATCTGAGAGCGTCAAGATGCTGGTGGGCAGCGACAAGATTGAGGCACCAACCACCAACAACCACCAACCAACACCAACCCCAACCACTACAGGTATTGTCAATGGAGGCTGAATCTGAGAGCATCAAGATGCTGGTGGGGCATTGATAGGGTTGGGCACCAACCGCCAACCAAACAACCACCAACCAACACCAACCCACCAACCACTACAGGTAATGTCAATGAAGGCTGAGGCTGAGACATCAATAGCTGGGGCATTTCATATGTTTTGGGCACCAACCACCAACAACCACCACCAACCCACCAACCACCACCAACCACCAACCACTACAGGTTATGTCAATGGAGGCTGAATCTGAGAGCGTCAAGATCTTGTTTGGCAGCGACAGTTGGGCACCAACCACCACCCACCCCCAACACCAACCACCACCCACTCTACAGGTAATTCATTGAAAGCTGAATCTGAGAGCTCAAGGATCTGGTGGGCATGATGGGTTGATGCAACCAACCGCCACCAACAACCACCAACACCAACCACCAACCACTACAGGTAATGTCAATGGAGGCCTGAGCTGAAGAGCTCAGGATGCTGGGGTGGCATGATAGGGTTGAGGAACCACCACCAACACGCACCCCAACACCACCAACCAACACCAACCACCAACCGCTACATGTAATGTCAATGGAGGCTGAATCTGAGAGCATCAAGATGCTGGTGGGCAGTGATAGGGTTGAGGCACCAACCACCAACAACCACCAACCAACACCAACCACTTCATGTAATGTCATTCGAGGCTGAGTCTGAGAGCATCAAGATGCTGGTTGGTAGTGACAAGATTGAGGCACCAACCACCAACAACCACCAATCACCACCCCCCACTACAGTAATGTCCCAATGAGACTAATCTGAGAGCATCAAGATGCTGGTGGGCACGCATGCCTAGATTGAGTACAAGTTCGCCTTGTTGTGAAACAGGCCTGGTGCAGTGAGATAAGGCTTGGTGGGGTTCAGAGTGATGGAGGAGAAGGGTGAGGGCAACACTGCGCCAAATGCCGAAAGCGTACATTCACACACAGATACACAGATGCACACGTATAAACATTGTTGGCAGCGACAAGATTGAATACAAGTTTGCCTTGCTGGAAACAGGCACGGGTGAGTGAGGAGGGAGCAGTGAGGACACATGCACGTGAGCACACATCCCCACACATCACCAGCTGCACAGTGCTAGAACACATCCACTTTGTTTGGTATCGACAAGATCTGAGACATTCGCGCTGTCGAAACAGAAGTTGAGTGACGATGGAGAACACACATGCACACGCATGGGTGGACCCACCCACCACATGCAACCGTACAAAACAGACATCTGAGACTCCGTGAACTTGCACTGTTGATTGGGATGGGAGCACACACATGCACTTGGTGCACACATATTCCACACGATATCACACAATTGCACATCATGCCATGATGCACACATCCTCGCAAGCGCACATAACACATGCACATGCCACGCCCATGCACTCCTTCACATGCACACGCATGCGCATGCGCATACCTGAGTTACCCGGCTGTCCCCTGGCCCACACATGGGCTTATACTGGCGGCTTTGAAGTAGGAGGGGTTGGGCCATGGGCCATCCAAGCTCCGCCGCCCTGCCAGCTGGCGCCGCCGACACACGCCGCCCCACCCAAAACCACAGCACCCCCACAAAAGAACCATCAACCGACTCAAGAGACACCAACACGCATTTAAAAAACACCCAAACACCCGACATACCCACAAATGCCACATGTCTCCCTGTTAACCCCTGCTGTCCCCTGGCCCATGCAGTGGACATGAGCTGGCAGCTCTGAAGAAGGGCGCCATGGGCGCTTCCAAGCCCCCCGCCTTGCCAGCTGGCGCTGCCTCTAAGGACGCCTTTGACTTGGAGCTTGAGGAGATGAGGAAGAAAGCACGTGAATGAATAAATAAATAGATAGAGGTGGTTGGACCCAGTGAAAGCAAACGGGCTGACCCCATCAACCTTACGCCTCGTAATAAGGAGTGCTATGTATTTATAGGTACCTATCATAAAAAGTAGATTTGGGCTCTGTACCTGCAATTTTCGGTGGAACTAGTAAGTGCACGATGTAACACAATGACCAATGAAACGTAGATTTTGAAGTACCCTTGAACAAACCTGAAGGCGTTTACTTATGTGATTGAGAGACTTTACTGCACCTGCACTTGCCATTGGAAACTTTTTGCTTTTGAATGATCTAACACGCAACCTAGAGTTTTGGTGTAAAACGTATCCTTGACGGCGCAACATGTATCGCAATGATAAAACCTCAATCCGGTGATTGGCTTTTTTCTTTTCTCCTCATTCTCTTTGCCTCTTGGCTTATTTCGATGGGTGTAACACTCTACTAGTTCTGACTCCTCCGAAGCGGTCCATGCATGAAGCATGCATGGTTCGCGGAAAACACTCACCGTCTCAAGCTTGAAGCCCCCGCACCCCCATCCTATATATCAGTGTGTGATGTATGTCCCCGCAAAGTGATGCATGAGGACTCACCTGGCTGATAAGAAATAAAAGCATCCGGTGCGAGGCACAGCACATTTGTGATGACGGTCTGCTGCACTCAAGAGTGTGGCGCAGCAGTGTTTGTTCTCCCCCATGCAGCAGTTTACACTGCCCACATTTCTTGAGCTGCAGGTCAAGGAGGCTATGGGTAGACTATGTAATGAAGGCAAAGCCTAGCCATCGAAGTCTGCCTGCCCCATGCAGCAGCAGCAGCAGCAGCAGCTCCAGTTTAGTAGTATCGTAGATAGAAGAACACGAATCTATCATATAAGATGAAGGGTATAGAGGGGCGCAAGTAAGGGGCGAGGGAGGGAGGAGGGTCGAAGGTGCAGAGTGAGGGTCAACTGCCGGGGAATAATATCCGCTCTGCGGTTGTAGTTCGCGCGGAAGAGGACCGTGTAGCTGGGTCGTTGTAGTAGCTGTGTCGTTGTAGCTGAAACCCTCTTGGTCCCGTATTCATAATTTAGGCCGTCCCTCCCGCAGAAAGGTAAGAAGTGCAAGGCCGCGCGATGCAACAAAACGCCAAACTCGTTCAGAATAGGCTATCACACTTCAATCAGGCTCGAGCCCAGGACCTTCCACTTTAAGGCGACTCGGAGGGTACTGCGCATTTGCCCACGTTCGAACTGTCGACCTCAGCCTGCAGCCCATGCTGTGTCCTATCCCTAAGTCCACCAAGCCATTCACCTTTGATTGATGACATACCTCAGTTTGTTTGGGATCAACAATGGCGCTTTGTTTGATCGAACCCTCTCTCTCCCTAAGGGAGTTGTTGTCGCCCATAATAGCTGAAAATGTGTCACGGAGATAAATTATGATCCCCTCTTCAATCGAGCTTGCCCCCCTCGTCTGCTCTACCATTTGCGCGGTTCCTTTGGGGTACATACCCTTTTGCTTTTCTCAGAAAGCCACGAGCATACATGCACCGTGCCCGCCCTCCCCCCTCCTCTTTAGGGGGTCTCGGGGAGACCCATATCTAAAGCATAGCCCGAAAGATGGACCCAAAATTCGATCTGAGCCCAAAGTTATGCCCCTAAAGATTTCCAGCCTGTTCTAAGTCACACTAGGGGGGTAGGACGCAGTGTCGAGGCTCCAAAAGTTGATCAGGCAGTTAGAGGGCAGCGATATCTTGGAAGTAGGCCGAAACATGGTACACAAATTCGTACTGACGACAAATGTATGATATATTTGAGTTGCGCTTTCGGAAACATTAACACACGACGTCCTCACCCGGATTCGAACTGGAGACTCCTAGAGACTAGGCCAGGCCCCCCCCCCCCCCCCCCCCCCCCCCCTCTCGACACTCCATTTGACCCCCCCGTGAGGCATCGAACTACAGGCTCCTGTAAGAAAAACAAGTGTAAAAAACAATAAACTGTACCTCACTGACGAAAGCGCTGTTGAACCCAAACAAACTTGACGCCCACAGATGTTTTGGAAGGGTGCCTGGGGGTATTAATGCCTACATTTTGGCAACACGAAACCTCGAAATTTCCCAATCAGGTGCAGTTCATTTTCCTAACAAGTTGCAGCCTTGCAGGTCAATTTTCCAAATCAGTTGCTGGTCAATTTCCGAAACCGGCCAGACATTTCCTCGTCGTTTCTTTAACCAATATAGAGAGGTCAGGTCTATGTTTCCTTAAATATTTCTCCCAACACAGTTCCTCATTAGCTCATTCCTCTTAGCGTTTTCCAAGTCGCTTATTAGCTGAGCGTTTAGCCTAGCAAAGCATTTCTCAGTTCAGTTCAGTTCAGCTCAGCATTGTCCTATTTCGCTTGAGCTTTAACTAAGCATTTCACGTAGCTCAAGGCTAGGGAGGCAAGAGAGACAAAGACAAGGCAAGGGAGTTGTTGGGGGTGCTTTTTTGTTACAAATTGGCGAGCTGAGCTCTTAAGCTATCATCTCCACCCTAATTGGAAATGGCTTGGCCTAGCCTAGGCCAGGGCCTGGCTTGGACTGTGTTGGTGCTAGCTGGGGAGGGGTCTAGGCCTGGGCCTGGGACTGGTGGGTGGGGGGGTGGGGGGGGGGGGGGCTGGGGAGGGGGCAGGGCTTGGCCTGGGGGGGGGGCTTGGGCCTGGTGGTGGGAGGGGGGGGGGCCTAGCCTGTGTGGGGGGGGGACAGGGGGTGTGTGTGGGGGGGGGGGGGGACAGGACTGTGTTGGTGCTAGCTGGCCCATAAATGTGCTAGCTGGCTTGGCTTGGCACTAGCCCAGGCCTGGCTGACAATGCGGTGCTAGCTGGGGCCTAGGCCTGGTCCTGGGGGGGGGCTGGGTAACGCCATTGGTGTGGATATAAGGGGGGGCCTGTTGCCTGGCCTAGGGGGGGGTGGGGGGGGGGGGGGGGGGGGGGGGGGGGGGGGGGGGGGGGTGGGGGTGGGGGGGTGGGGGGGGGGGGGGGGGGGGGGGGGGGGGGGGGGCGGGGGGGTGGGGGGCTGGGGGGGGGGGGGGGGGGGGTGGGGGGGGGGCAGGCCTTGGGCCTTGGGGATGGCCGATTGCCTGGGCCTTGGGGTCCTGTCTCAACACCGCACTGCCAGCACACCACTGCACACCCAGCACAGCACGCACAGCACAGCAGCAGCACAGCACACACAGCCACGCACAGCAGCCCAGCCCAGACCGCACGCACAGCACAGCTCAGCACAGCACGCACTAGATAGTCACGGCATGCAAGACACAGCACGGCACACAGCACAGCACAAACACTGGCCCCACACCCCCAACAACATTGCCCCACCCCCCAACACACACACACACCCCACACCACACACTGCCATGGGAATGCCCTCCCCCCCCCCCCCCCCCCCCCCCCCCCCCACACCACACACACAAACACAAACACTGCCATGGGGTTGCCCTCGCCCCCCCAACACACACACACACACACACACAACAGATACTGCCATGGGAATGCCCTCCTTCCCCCCCCCCCCCCCCAACACCCCCACCCACCCCCACCCACCCCCACCCCACCCACACCCACTGTCCATGGGAATGCCCTCCCCCCACACACCACCACCCATCCACCCACCCACCCACACACTGCCATGGGTAGGCCCTCCCCCCCCCCCCCCCCCCCCCCCAACACACTTACACACATACACACACACCTGCCATGGGTATGCCCTCCTCCCCCCCCCCCCCCCCCACACACACACACACACTACCATGGGTATGCCCTCCCCCCCCAACACACACACATACTGCCATGGGAATGCCCTCCTCCCCCCCCAAACACATACACACACACTGCCATGGGTATGCCCCCTCTACCCCACCCCACCCCACACACTGCCATGGGTATGCCCCCTCCCCCCCCCCCCGACCCCCCCTCCCCCCCCCAACACCACACACATAACACATACTGCCATGGGAATGCCCTCCTCCCCCCCACCCCACCACCCCACAACCCCCCCCACACACACTGTCATGGGAATGCCCTCCCCCCACACCCACCCACCCCCCCATCCCCCCCCCACACACACACACACTGCCATGGGTATGCCCTCCCCCCCCCAACACCCCCCCAACACCCCCACCCCCCCACACACACATAACACACACATACTGCCATGAGAATGCCCCCCCCCCCACACACCACACACCCACACACACCCACACACACACTGCCATGGGTATGCCCTCGCCCCCCACCCCACCCCAACCCCCACCCCCACACACATACACACATACTGCCATGAGAATGCCCCCCACCCCCCCCCCCCCCCACACACCACACACCCACACGGCAATGGGTATGCCCTCCCCTCCCCCCCCCCCCCCCCCCCCCACACACACCACACACACAAACGCACTGCCATGGGTATGCCCTCCCCCCCCCCCCCCAACACACACACAACCCCACACACATACACACACATACTGCCATGGGAATGCCCCCCCCCCCCCTCCCCCCCCCCCACCAACCCACCCACCCACCCACCCACTGCCATGGGTATGCCCTCCCCCCCCCCAACACACACACACTTACACACACACACTGCAATGGGAATTCCCTCCCCCCACACCCACACCCACACCCACACATACACACACATACTAACATGGGAATGCCCTCCTCCCCACCCACCCCACACACACTGCCATGGGTATGCCCTCCCCCCCCAAACACACACACACATACTGCCATGGGAATGCCCTCCCCCCCCCCCACCACCACCACCACCACACACACACACACTGTCCCCAGGAGGTGGGTCTCCCTACACAAACCAGGCAGCAGCATTAAGGTTTCAGTCCGAATGCACACAAATGCACGAGAGCGCACATTCACACACGGATACACAGATGCACACGTATAAACAGCGACAAGATTGAATACAAGTTTGCCTTGCTGGAAACAGGCACGGGTGAGTGAGGAGGGAGCAGTGAGGACACATGCACGTGAGCACACATCCCCACACAGATGCACATGCATAGAAACACATACACTTGTTGGTAGCGACAAGATCGAGGACAAGTTCGCCTTGTCGAAAACAGGAAGTGGTGAGTGACGATGGAGAACACACATGCACACGCATGGGTGGACCCACCCACACATGCACACTTACAAACAAGACAACTGAAGACTCCTTGAAACTGGCACTGGTGAGTGGAGATGGAGCACACACATTCACATGCATGCACACATATTCACACACGTATTCACACATGCACATGCATGCACATGCATGCACATGCATGCACATGCATGCACACACGCGCACGCGCACAATAACACATGCACATGCACGCACATGCACGCACATGCACATGCACGCATGCACATGCGCATACATGAGTTAACCCCTGCTGTCCCCTGGCCCACACAGTGGATGATGAGCTGGCGGCTTTGAAGTAAGAGGGGTGCCATGGGAGCATCCAAGCCCGCCGCCCTGCCAGCTGGCGCCGCCGACACGCCGCCCCACACACATACACCGACAAGCACCCACACAAAGAGACACATTCAACCACTCAAAGAGACACGAACACACATTTAAACACACAAACACACACGAGCATACACCACAAATGCCACATGTCGCCCTGTTAACCCCTGCTGTCCCCTGGCCCATGCAGTGGACGATGAGCTGGCAGCTCTGAAGAAGGGCGCCATGGGCGCTTCCAAGCCCGCCGCCTTGCCAGCTGGCGCTGCCTCTAAGGACGCCTTTGACTTGGAGCTCGAGGAGATGAGGAAGAAAGCACATGAATGAATAAATAAATAGATAGAGGTGGTTGGACTCAGTGAAAGCAAACGGGCTGACCCCATCAACCTTACGCCTCGTAATAAGGATTGCTTTGTATTTATAGGTACCTATCATAAAAAGTAGATTTTGGCTCTGCACCTGCAATTTTCGGTGGAACAAGTAAGTGCACGATGTAACACAATGACCAATGAAAAGTATTTTTGGGCCCATGCAACGTAGATTTTGAAGTACCCTTGAACAAACCTGGAGGTGTTTACATGAGTGACAGAGACATTAAAAACTACACCTGCAATTTTCGGTGGAACCAGGAAGTGCGCGATGTAACACAATGACCAATGAAACGTAGACTTAAATTCCCCCCACCTGTGTCAATGACAGCTAGGCTACGGGAGCTCAGCACGATGTAACACAATGACCAATGAAACGTAGACTTAATTCCCCCCACCTGTGTCAATGACAGCTAGGCTACGGGAGCTCAGCACGATGTAACACAATGACCAATGAAACGTAGACTTAAATTCCCCCCACCTGTGTCAATGACAGCTAGGCTACGGGAGCTCAGCACGATGTAACACAATGACCAATGAAACGTAGACTTAAATTCCCCCCACCTGTGTCAATGACAGCTAGGCTACGGGAGCTCAGCTGATCAGATGTCCCAAGAGCTCCCGTAGCCTAGCTGTCGTTGACAATAATGTGTATCCCGGAGTGGAACAGATTACCCAGCGGTCGCGAACACTGCCCCTTAGTCCACCATTCCCAAAAATAAAAGTAATTGGTGTTACAAGTTAAGTGCGCCAGGTTTGGCATCTACCCGTCTGCACATTGCAGCGATTGCACGGTGACTATAGTTAGCTCCGGCTTACGCTATGGTGTCCTTAACTTCACGTCCTGTGAATAATGGTAGAACACGGATGTAACAATTTCAAATTTCAATTTCAATTGCAGCGATTGCAGCGAACGATCACCCCGTGAGAACCACGGGAACCAGGGATTTCTAGCAGGGTACTTCCAAGCGCGCGCTTTTGCGTGGTGGCGCGCTGCTTTTTTGAGCCCCACTGCGCGTTTCGCGCAGTTTTTTGCAACCCCCTGTGGGCGTAGGAAGCAATTTTGCGCTTTTTGCACTACAAAGCGCAGTTTTTCTTCTTCAAATGCGCTAAAGCGCTGGCTAATTTGGTCAATGAAAGTTCCCTGATTTCTAGTGCACATGTTCGCCCATCATTAACCAAACACACCTTGTCACGGCTGTGTGTGTGTTCACAGGCCGATATATGTTACCACTGCAACCTTTAAGTCATAGACGTGGCTTCCCATGGCACCCCTCTTCAAAGCCGCCAGCTCATCATCCACTGTGTGGGCCAGGGGACAGCAGGGGTTAACTCATGTATGCGCATGTGCCCTGATAGTGCCCTGATTGCTAGTGCACATGTTCGCCCATCATGAACCAAACACACCTGCCGAGGTTGTGAAGTACTCTAGAACCACCCACCCAACCAACCACCCACCCACCCAACCAAACAACCAACCGCCCATCATTAACCAAACACACATGCCGAGGTTATGAAGTACTCTAGAAACACCCTGATGGTTTCAACACCTGTGACTGAGATTTTAAATGCACCTGCAATTATGGGTGGAACCTTTTCGGTAGGTCGGTGCACAATGTAACACAATAACCTATCAAACGTAGATTTGGGCTGTAGAAACGTATCCTTGAACAGGCGCACAGTGTATCGCAATGATAAAAACAAATGGGCTCTTTAAACGTAGATTTGGGCTCATGAACCGTAGATTTTGAAGTACCCTTGAACAAACCTGAAGGCGTTTACTTATGTGATTTAGAGACTTTACTGCACCTGCAATTGCCGGTGGAAACTTATTTGGTGAATGATATAACACGCAACCTAGATTTGGCTGTGGAAAGCTTATCTTAGTTTCTGTGTGATTCTTCTCTAGTCTTGCTTATTGCTTGCATGCCACTCATGGGGTTACGGCAGGGTAATTCAAAGCGCGCGCTTTTGCGCTTTTGAGCGCTGACTTTTTGACCCCCTCTGCGCTTTAAGCGCAGTTTTTTGCAACTCCCTGTGGGCGCAGCAAGCAAATTTTGCGCTTTTTGCACTTCAAAGCGCAGTTTTTTTGTCTTCAAGTGCGCTAAAGCGCTGGCCAATTTGGCATTTTGAAGTACCCTGGTTTACGGTGACTATTGCTAGCTCCGCTTACACGGTGGTGTCCTTAATTTCACCTCCGGAGAGCAGGGTACTTCAAATGGCCAAATTGGCCAGCGCTTTAGCGCACTTGAAAACAAAAAAACTGCGCTTTGTAGTGCAAAAAGCGCAAAAATTGCTTGCAGCGCCCACAAGGGGTTGCAAAAAACTGCGCTTATAGCCCAGAGGGGGTCAAAAGTCGGCGCTCAAAAGCGCAAAAGCGCGCACTTTGAATTACCCTGCCGGAGAGTGACTGCATTACTCAGATGTAACCATTTCAATTGTAATGTTACTGTTGGCGTTTTTTTTATGTGAGGCTTTGGGCTCCTCTGCCTGATGGCAGGTTTGTGTTAGGCTAGGGGTCGCTCAGGGCTTGAACTTGAACTTGGTTACATAGCTTCAGCCAGAAATTCGGCGGCTCGTCAGGGTAGTGCAGGACGCTGCGACCTGCGACGCAGGACGCAACATTGGGCGGGTCCGTTGCATCCCAGACGAAGGTTCAGGATGTTGGTTACGTCTCACCCATCAGTTGATTGGCCCACCACCACTCTATTGCCGTGGGCTGTGGGTTCTGTTTATACAGTGACGCAGCCTGCGGGGTCGTGTGCGTCCCAGGACGCAACCCACCAAACTAGTTGCATCTCAGGACGCAACCTACCGAATTAGGCCCCCCACCACTGCATTGCCGTGGGATACGGGTTCTGTTGATAGTGGGACGCAGCCTAATGACAGAAGTGCGTCCTAGGACACAGGCAACCTCTGGGGTCCGTTTGGGTACTGCTGCCCACTGTCTCCGACAGTAAAAACATAAATCAGGAAAATGCTAACGTGAACAAAGTTTGTTTAGGACGCTGCCTCCTCCGTCACAGACGCAACATCGAAGAGGCCGTTGAATCGCAGGACGCAACGTGGGGAGGGTCTGTTGACCAGAAGGAAGGGGCAGGACGCAAGCGATACAATTGGTTGCGTCTCAGGCAGCAGGGAGTTCTCCTGAAGTACCTGCTGCCTGAGAAATGCATGCGCCATAGAGTTTGGGCTTAGGTTGAGAACACGTTAGCCTTATTTTTTAGTTAATTAGTTGTTACAGTCCAGGGGTAGACCACCTGTATAGGCTTAAGGGACTCGCCCAACCATGACAGAAGGGGCTCTAACGAAAAAGCACTGATGAACTGTAGTTTAAGAGCAGTTCTAGTTCTGGATTTTGATCGGATTGTTACATGCTTGAAGTGCACCAACTCTTTTGTAGGAGTGGCAACGCCATTCAATGTTGTTCAAGCCGCAGTAGAGCCTGAGCACCATCTACTGCCCAACATCAACAGCAAGCATCCATTTTTGATACAATAAGAATTTTCGCCTTCAAGAGTAGCTTTCCGTGACCTAGCCCAAGACTCGAGGATTTTGTCAATTCTGAATAGAGCTACACAGGGGAGCGTCTATGGAGTGAGGCGCTTGGGGTCACGAGGGAACATGGAGGTCTTCCTGATGTTGTTCAAGCCGCAGTAAAGCATGACCACCCTCTCCAGGCCCACACCGGCACCACCATGGGGGGGGGCGCCAAGCTTGAAGGAGTCCACGTAGGACTGGATGGTGGGCAGCTCGATGCCACATGCATTGGCACGCTCCACAAGTAGCTCGGGGTCGTGGATACGTTGGGCTCCTGTTGTTGGGGTCACGGTGCGGGTAGGTGGTAGGTAGGTGGGTGGGGTAAGAGTAATATGTAGACATCACACACCTGAGATGATCTCCTCTCAACGAATAAACACATCGTAGGTGTTGGAGACAGGAGGGTCATCGGGGCAAGGCATGGTGTAGAGTAAAATATGTTCCTCATGTAGAGTAATACGTACCTCAGTTAGAGTAATATGTACACAGCACCCACCTGAGATGATCTCCTCTCAACGAATGAATACATCGTAGGTGATGGAGACAGTGGGGTCATCGGGGCAGGGTATGGTGTAGAGTAATATGTACCTTAAGTAGAGTAATGTGTACCTTAAGTAGAGCAATATGTACCTTAAGTAGAGTAATGTGTACCTTAAGTAGAGTAATATGTACCTTAAGTAGAGTAATGTGTACCTCATTGACAGTAATATGCACATTTAGAAGAGTAATATGTAGGTTGTTTGTAGGAATGAGTACACAGCACCTCAGTGTGCCTTAATTCGTGGGGAAGAGATCATACACCCACCTGATATGATCTCTTCCCCACGAATTAAGGCATTGTAGGAGTTGGACATAATTGGGTCGTCAGGGGTTGTCAGGGTTTGTTGTTGGGTCAGGTTGGTGTCAGGGTTTGAATTGGGTCGTCAGGAGTTGGACAGAATTGGGTCATCAGGGTTGTCAGGGTTTGTTGTTGGGTCAGGTTGGTGTCAGGGTTTGAATTGGGTCGTCAGGAGTTGGACAGAATTGGGTCGTCAGGGTAGGGCATGATGTAGAGAAATGTGTACTTCAATTATAATAATATGTACCTTGTTTAGAGTAATATGTACCTCGTTTAGAGTAACATGTACACAGCACCCACGTGAGATGATCTCCTCTCAACGAATGAAGACGTCGTAGGAGTTGGAGGCAGTGGGGTCATCAGGGCAAGGCATGGTGTAGAGTAAAAGATGCATCGCATCTAGAGCAATATGTACCTCATTTAGAGTTATGTGTGAATCATTTAGAGTAATGTGTACCTCATTTATAGTAATATGTACACAGCACCCACCTGAGATGATCTCCTCTCCTCGAATGAAGACGTCGTAGGAGTTGGAGACAGTGGGGTCGTCGGGGCAGGGCATGGTGTAGAAGGGACGCACGGCCAGGGGGTAACGGATGAGGATGAAGAAGTCGGTGTCGTACTTGGCCTTCACCAGAACGCCAAGGGCCCTCTCAACTTCGGTGTTCAGGTCGCCCATGGGGTCGAGGTCAGGGTAGCTGAGGGGGGAGGGGTGGGGTGGGGTGGGGGATGTGATGGTTTGTGGTTCAGGGTAGTAGGGGTGGTGGTGGTGGTGTAGTGGGAGTCTGGTTGAGGATGAAGGAGTCTGCGTCGTACTTGGCCTTCACCAGAACGCCAAGGGCCCTCTCAACTTCGGTGTTTCAGGTCGCCCATGGGGTCGAGGTCAGGGTAGCTGAGGGGGGGGTGGGGTGGGGTGGGGGAGGTGATGGTTTGTGGTTCAGGGTAGTAGGGGTGGTGGTGGTGGTGTAGTGGGAGTCTGGTTGAGGATGAAGGAGTCTGCGTCGTACTTGGCCTTCACCAGAACGCCAAGGGCCCTCTCAACTTCGGTGTTCAGGTCGCCCATGGGGTCGAGGTCAGGGTAGCTGAGGGGGGTGGGGTGGGGTGGGGTGGGGTGGGGTGGGGTGGGGTGGGGTGGGGTGGGGGAGGTGATGGTTTGTGGTTCAGGGTAGTAGGGGTGGTGGTGGTGGTGTAGTGGGGAGTCTGGTTGAGGATGAAGGAGTCTGCGTCGTACTTGGCCTTCACCAGAACGCCAAGGGCCCTCTCAACTTCGGTGTTCAGGTCGCCCATGGGGTCGAGGTCAGGGTAGCTGAGGTAATAGTGGGGTGGGGTGGGGGAGGTGATGGTTTGGGTGGCGGTAGTGGAGATGTTGTGCATGGGGTCAAGTTCAGGGTAGCTGTTGTGGTGTTGGTGTTGGTGGTGTTGGTGGTGTTGGTGGTGTTGGTGTTGGTGTTGGTGGTGTTGGTGTTGGTGGTGTTGGTGTTGGTGGTGTAGTGGGGGTCTGGTTGAGGATGAAGAAGTGTGTGTTGTACTTGGCCTTCACCAAGACGCCAAGAGCCCTCTCAACTTCGGTGTTCAGGTCATCCATGGGGCCGAGGTCAGGGTAGCTGGGGTGGGGTGTGGGTGGGGGATGGTGGTAGGGTGTGTAGGTGGGGTGGGGTGTGCGGGTGTGTGGGGTGGGTGTGTGGTGTGGGGGGGGGGGGGGAGGGGGGAGGGGAGGGGGGTTGTCGAGGTCACCCATGGGGTCAAGGTCAGGGTAGTTGTTGTGCTGGTGGTGGTGGTGGTGTGTTGGGGGGGAGGGTGTTGGGGGGGAGGTGATGGTTTGGGTAGTGATGGTGGAGATGTCGTGCATGGTTCAAGGTCAGGGTAGCTGTTGTCGTGGTGGTGATGGTTTGTGGTTCAGGGTAGTAGGGGTGGTGGTGATGGTTTGTGGTTCAGGGTAGTAGGGGTGGTGGTGGTGGTTTGTGGTTCAGGGTAGTAGGGGTGGTGGTGGTGGTTTGTGGTTCAGGGTAGTAGGGGTGGTGGTGGTGGTGTAGTGGGAGTCTGGTTGAGGATGGAGAAGTGTGTGTTGTACTTGGCCTTCACCAGGACGCCAAAGGCCCTCTCCACCTCTGTGTTCAGGTCACCCATGGGGTCTAGGTCAGGGTAGCTGGGGGGGAGGGTGGATGGTGTGAGTGGTACTGGTTGTAGTAATGGTGGTGGTAGTGCGTTGTGTTTGAGGATGAAGAAGTGTGTGTTGTACTTGGCCTTTACTAGGACGCCAAAGGCCCTCTCCACCTCCGTGTTCAGGTCACCCATGGGGTCTAGGTCAGGGTAGCTGGGGGGAGGTGGGGGGGGGGTGGGAGGGTTGCGTTGTTTGGGTGTTGTACTGGTTGTATTAATTGGTGGTGGGGGTGTGTTGTTTTTGAGGATGAAGAAGGTGGTGTGGTTGTACTTGGCCGTTATAGGGAACGCCAAGGGCCCCTCACTTCGTTGTTTAGGTCACCCATTGTGGGTCCAGGTAGGTAGCTGGGGTGAGGTGGTGTTTGGGGGGATGGTGGGGGGTGTGTAGGTGGTGTTCAGGTTGCCCATGGGGTCGAGGTCAGTTAGCTGGGGGGGGGAGGTGTGGAGGGGGGGGGGTGGGGGGGGGGGGTTGAGGTGTATGTGTGTGTGGTGTGTGGAGTCAGGGTAGCTGGGGGGGGATGTTTGTTGGTTGTTGGTTGTTTTAGTTTCATTTGTGTGTTTTTGGTGTTGAGGTCATTGTAGCTCTGGGGGGTGAGGGTCTGGGGGGGGGTGTTGGAGGTGTAGGGTGTGTGTGGTGTTGAGTCACCCATGGGGGTCGAGGTCAGGGTAGCCTGAGGGGAAGGGTTTGTGGGGTGAGGTGGGTGAGTGGGTGGGGGGGGGTGTCGGAGGTGTGTGGTGTGGTGTGGTGTGCTGAGGTCACCCATTTGGTATAGGTCAGGGTAGCTGAGTGGTGTAGGGGTTGTGTGTATGGGGGTGGTGTGTGTGGGGGTTGGGTGGTGTGGGGTGTGGTGGGTGTGGTGCTTTATGGGTGGGGGGGGTCAGGTGTGTGGGTGTGGTGTGGGTGGGGTGGGGGGGGTTCAGGTGTGTGACCCCCCCCCCCCCCCCCACACACACACTACTTCCCTCCCCCCCTCCCTCTCACCCATTCTCTCGCAGCATCTTGATAACCCTTGCAAAGGGTCGGTCGGAGTGGCCTGACCCCCCCCCCCCCCACACACACACACACACACATACCCCCCCCCCACAACCTAATTCCCTCCCTCCCTCCCCCCGCCCCCCCCCCCCCCCACCCCCAGCCCCCCCCTACATCTCCCCCCCCCAACCCCCCCCCACACACACCCACACCCCCACTAATTTCCCTCCCTCCCCCCTCACCCTTCACCCCCCTCCACCCACTACTCCCCCCCCCCCCCCCCCCCCCCCCCCCCCCCCAACCACCATCACCCCCATCACCCTACTTCTTCCCTTCTCCCCCCCCCCCCCCCCCCCCCCCCACCCACCCCCCCCCCCCCCCACCCCCACCAACACCCCCCCCACCGATCACCACTACTTTTTGTCTCCGCCCCCCCCCCCCCCCCCCCCCCCCCCCCCCCCCCCCCCCCCCACACCCCCTCCCCCCCACACCCTTTCTCCCCTTCCGCATCTTGATACCCTCGGCAAAGGTCAGGCGGAGTGGCTTGAACTTGGGCATGTCAAAAGGGAACTGAGTGGCGATCGTCGCCAGCTCCTTCGCGTGCTTGGTGGCAAGCCCGGTAAAGATGTACTCAAACAGTTTCTCGATGACGTCCAGAACTTCGAAGTAGTGCTCGTGGATGGTCATCTCGAGATCCAGTCCCATGAACTCACACAGGTGGCGGTGGGTGTAGGAATCCTCCGCCCTGCACGGTTGGGTTGGTTGGTTGAGAGGTTGGATTGGTGGGAGTGTGGTTGGTTGGTTGTGGTCGGGTGGGTGGGTGAGAATGTGGGTTGGGTGGGGTGTGGTGGGTTTAGAGGTTGGTGTGTGGATGGGTGGGTGGTGGGTGTGGATGGGTGGATGAGAGTGTGTGTGTGTGTGTGTGTGTGTGTGTGTGTGTGAAAGTTGTAGTAGTGCTCGTGGATGGTCATCCCCATGTCGTCAGTCCCATGACTGACCAGGTGCGCTGGGTGTAGGAATCCTCCGGCCCTGCACAGTGGGTTGGGTTGGGTGGGTGGTTGGTGTGGTTGAGAGGTTGGGTGTGTGTGTGTGGTGTGTGTGTGTGTGTGTGTGTGTATGTTGTGTGTGTGTGTGTGTGTTGGAGTTTTCAAGGTTGGGTGGGTGGTTGTGGTTTGGGTGGGTGTAGGAATCCTCCTCCCTGCACGTGGGTTGGGTGGTGGTTGTTTTTGTTGATAGTTTTTTTTGGTGTTTGTTGTTTGATAGTTTGGTGGGTGTGTTGGGGTTTGTCTTTTTTTTTTTTTTTTTTTTGATTTTTCTAGTTTGTTTGTTTTTTTTGTTTGTTTTTATATTTTTGGTTTTTGTTTTTCTATTTGTGGGTGGTGTGGGTGGGTGACGTGGAGAGAGGTTGGGTGGATGTGTGGGTGTGGTGGCAGTGGGTGTAGAAATCCTGGGCCCTGCAGGGTGGGTTGGTGGTTGGGTGTGTTGGTGTGGGTCAATCTGCTTGCTTGACCCCCCCCCCCCCCCCCCTCCCCCCCCCCACACACACACACACACACCCCTCACCTGAACTCAGTCTGATCTCAAACACGCTGCCTATGTCCACTCGTAACCCCCCCCCCCACCCCCCACCCCCACCCCCACCAGCCCCCCTCCCCCCCACCCTCACCTGAACCACAGGTCTGACTCGAACACCCTGCCAATGTCCACACTAACCTCCCCCCCCCCCCCCCCACACACAATCCCCCCCCCCCCCCCCCCTCAGCTAACACCGTCGGACCTCAAACACCCTGCCAATGTCTGCACATACCCCTTACCCTCCCCCCCCCCCCCACACACACACACCTCACCTGAACACAGGTCCGATCTCAACCCCTGCCAGTCTGCTCATACCCCCACCCCCACCCCCCACCACACACACACACACACACACCCGATCACCTGAAAACACCAGTCGGACTCTCAACACCCTCCTATGTCCGTACATGACCCCCCCCCCCCCCCCAGCCACCCCCACCCCCCCACCCCCCCACCCCCACCCTCTCACTTCTCTCACCGTGCCTAACTTGAAAACGGTGGTCGCGTATTCTTATCTCTCAAAACACCCTAATGCAAATGGTCCGCCAAACCCCCCTCCCCCCCCCCCCCCCCCTCCCCCCCCCCCCCCCACCCCCCCCCCCCCCCCCCCCCCCCCCCCACCCCCCCCCCCCCCCCCCCCCCCCCCATAACACACACACCACACTCATCGAACACTGGTCTGACCTCAAACACCCCTGCCCAATGCCGCATATACCCCTCCCCCCACCCCTCCATGAAACACGCCCCCCCCCCCCCTCACTTGAACACCGTCTTATCTCAAACACCCTGTCTATGTCCGCACATACCCCCCCCCCCCCCCCCCCCCAGCCCCCCCCCCCCCCTCACCTGAACACTGGTCGATCTCGAACACCCTGCCAATGTCCGCACATAACCTCCCCCCACACACACACACAAGCCCCACCCACCCACCGCCCCACCCACCTGAACACTGGTCTGATCTCAAAACACCCTGCCAATGTCCGCACATACCCCCCCCCACCCCCCCCCCCCCCCCCCCCCATACACACACACACACCCTCATCTGAACACTGGTCTGACCTCATTTGTACAGTCTCCCCCACAGCCCCCCCCCCCCCCCCCCCCCACACACACAACACCCATACACCTCCCCTGAACACACGCCCCCCCCCCCCTACTTGAACACCGGGTCTTATCTCAAACACCCTGCCTATGTCCGCACATACCCCCCCCCCCCCCCCCCCCCCACACACACACACACCCTCACCTGAACACAGGTCTGATCTCAAACACCCTGCCTATGTCCGCACATACCCCCCCCCCCCCCCCCCCCCCCCCCCCCCCCACAACACACACACCTCATCTGAACACCGTCCGATCTCGAACACCCTGCCAAAGTCCGCACAAATGCTTGCCCCCCCCCCCCCCCACACACACACACACCCATACACCTCACCTGAACACCGGCCCGGTCTCTAACACCATGCCAAAGTCCGCACAAATGAACATCTGCCTGTACAGCTGAGGGGACTGCATTTGTACAGTCTCCCCCACAGCCCCCCCCCCCCCCACACACACACACACACACCCATACACCTCACCTGAACACCCTGCCAAAGTCTGCACGTATACACATCTGCTTGTACAGCTGAGGGGACTGCATTTGTACAGTCTCCCCCACAGTCCCCCCCCCCCCCCCACCACCACCACCACCACACCACACCACAACCTCCCACACACACACCTCACCTGAACACCGGTCCGATCTCGAACACCCTGCCAAAGTCCGCACAAATGAACATCTGCCTGTACAGCTGAGGGGACTGCATTTGTACAGTCTCCCCCACAGCCCCCCCCCCCCCCCACACACACACACACACACACATACACCTCACCTGAACACCCTGCCAAAGTCTGCACGTATACACATCTGCTTGTACAGCTGAGGGGACTGCATTTGTACAGTCTCCCCCACAGCCCCCCCCCCCCCCCCCCCCCCCCCCCCCCACACACACACACACACCCATACACCTCACCTGAACACCCTGCCAAAGTCTGCACGTATACACATCTGCTTGTACAGCTGAGGGGACTGCATTTGTACAGTCTCCCCCAGTCACCCCCCCCCCCCCCCCCCCCCCCCACACACACACACCCACACACTCACCTGAACACCGGTCCGGTCTCTAACACCCTGCCAAAGTCTGCACGTATGCACATCTGCTTGTACAGCTGAGGGGACTGCATTTGTACAGTCTCCCCCCACAGTCACCCCCCCCCCCCCACCACCACCACACCACACACCACAACCTCCCACACACACACTCACCTGAACACCGGTCCGATCTCGAACACCCTGCCAAAGTCCGCACAAATGCACATTTGCTTGTACAGCTGAGGAGACTGAGCCAAGCAAGCGGGCTGCCCCTTGTAATCTAGCTTGAAGACAGAGGCACCGCCTGAGGGGAGGGGAGGGGAAAGGGAGGTTAGGTGGGTGGGTACTGGTTATTGGGTGTTGGTGTGTTGGTGTGTTGGTGTGTTGGAGTGTGTGTGTGTGTGTGGGGGGGGGGGGGGGGGGGGGCAAGCAAGCGGGCTGCCCCTTGTAATCTAGCTTGAAGACAGAGGCACCGCCTGAGGGGAGGGGAGGGGAAAGGGAGGTAAAGTGGGTTGGTGGGTACTGGTTATTGGGTGTTGGGTGTGCTGGTGTGTTTGGAGTGTGTGTGTGTGTGTGGGGGGGGGGGGGGGGGGGGGGGCAAGCAAGTGGGCTGCCCCTTGTAATCTAGCTTGAAGGACAGAGGCAACCGCCTGAGGGGAGGGGAGGGGAAAGGGAGTTAGGTGGGTGGGTGGGTACTGGTTATTGGGTGTTGGGTGTGCTGGTGTGTGTTGGAGTGGTGTGTGTGTTGTGTGTGTGTGTGTGGGTGTGTGTGGGGGGGGTGGGGGGGGGGGGGGGGGCAAGCAAGTGGGCTGCCCCTTGTACTCTAGCTTGAACACAGAGGCACCGCCTGAGGGGAGGGGAGGGGAAAGGGAGGTTAGGTGGGTGGGAGTGGGTACTGGTTATTGGGTGTTGGGTGTGTTGGTGTGTTGGAGTGTGTGTGTTGTGGAGGGGGGGGGGGGGGCAAGCAAGCGGGCTGCCCCTTGTAATCTAGCTTGAACACAGAGGCACCGCCTGAGGGGTGGTTTAGGTGGGTGGGTGGGTGGTGAGGGGAGTGTGTGTGTGGGGGGGGGGATGGGGTGGGGGGGGGGGGTAGGGGGGGGGGGGGGCAAGCAAGCAGGCTGCCCCTTGTAATCTAGCTTGAACACAGAAGCACAGCCTGAGGGGATGGGAGGGAAGGGAGGTTAGGTGGGTGGGTGGGGTACTGGTTATTGGGTGTTGGGTGTGTTGGTGTGTTGGAGTGTGTGTGTTGTGTGGGGGGGGGGGGGGTAGGGGGGGGGGGGGGGGCAAGCAAGCAGGCTGCCCCTTGTAATCTAGCTTGAACACAGAAGCACACGCCTGAGGGAGGGGAGGGGAAGGGAGGTTAGGTGGTGGGTGGGTACTGGTTATTGGGTGTTGGGTGTGTGGTGTGTTGGAGTGTGGTGTGTGTGGGGGGGGGGGGGGGGGGGGGGGGGGGGGGGCACAGCAAGCAGGCTGCCCTTGTAATCTAGCTTGAACACAGAAGCACAGCCTGAGGGGGAAGGGAGGGGAAAGGGAGGTTAGGTGGGTGGGTGGGTACTGGTTATTGGGTGTTGGGGTGTTAAAGTGTGTGTTGTGTGTGTGTGTGTGTGGGGGGGGGGGGGGGGGGGCAAGATAGCAGGCTGCCCTTGTAATCCAGCTTGAACACAGAAGCACAGAATGAGGGGAGGGGAGGGGAAAGGGAGGTTAGGTGGGGTGGGTGGGTACTGGTTATTGGGTGTTGAGTGTGTTGGTGTGTTGGAGTGTGTGTGTGTGTGTGTGTGTTGGGGGGGGGGGGGGGGGGGCAAGCAAGTGGGCTGCCCCTTGTAATCTAGCTTGAACACAGAAGCACAGCCTGAGGGGAGGGGAGGGGAAAGGGAGGTTAGGTGGGTGGGTGGGTGGGTGGGTACTGGTTATTGGGTGTTGGGTGTGTTGGTGTGTTGGAGTGTGTGTGTGTGTGTGTGTGTGTGTGTGTGTGTGGGGGGGGGGGGGGGCAAGCAGTGGGCTGCCCCTTGTAATCTAGCTTGAACACAGAAGCACAGCCTGAGTGGTGGTTAGGTGTGTGGGTGGGTGGTGAGGGGAGTGTGTGTGTGTGGGGGGGGGGGGGGGGGGGGGGGGGGGGGGGGGGGGGGGGGGGGGGGGGGGGGGGGGGGACAAGCAAGCGGGCTGCCCCTTGTAATCTAGCTCTGAACACAGAGGCACCGCCTGGAGGGTGGTTAGGTGGGTGGGTGGGTGGGTGAGGGGAGTGTGTGTGGGGTGGTGGTGGGTGGTGGTGGTGGGGGGGGGTAGGGGGGGGGGCAAGCAAGCAGGCTGCCCCTTGTAATCTAGCTTGAAGACAGAGCACCGCCTGAGGGAGGGGAGGGGAAAGGGAGGTAAAGGGGTGGGTGGGTGCTGGTTATTGGGTGTTGGTGTTGTTGGTGTGTGGAGTGTGGGTGTGTGTGTGAGGGGGGGGGGGGGGGGGGGCAAGCAAGCGGGCTGCCCCTTGTAATCTAGCTTGAACACAGAGGCACCGCCTGAGGGGTGGTTAGGGGGTGGGTGGGGTGGTGAGGGGAGTGTGTGTGGGTGGGGGGGGGGGGGGGGGGTAGGGGGGGGGGGGGGGGCAAGCAAGCAGGCTGCCCCTTGTAATCTAGCTTGAAGACAGAGGCACAGCGCTGAGGGGAGGGGAGGGGAAAGGGAGGTAAAGTGGGTGGGTGGGTGCTGGTTATTGGGTGGTTGGGTGTGTTGTGTGTTGGAGTGTGTGTGTGTGTGTGTGGTGTGTGAGGGGGGGGGGGGGGGGGGGGGGGGGGGGGGGGGGGCAAGCAAGCGGGCTGCCCCTTGTAATCTAGCTTGAACACAGAGGCACCGCCTGAGGGGTGGTTAGGTGGGTGTGTGGGTGGTGAGGGGAGTGTGTGTGGGGGGTGGGTGGGGGTGGGTGGTGGTGGTGGTGGAGGTAGGGGGGGGGGGGGGGGGGGGGGGGGGCAAGCAAGCAGGCTGCCCCTTGTAATCTAGCTTGAACACAGAGGCACCGCCTGAGGGGAGGGGAGGGGAAAGGGAGGTAAAGGGGTGGGTGGGTGCTGGTTATTGGGTGTTGGGTGTTGTTGGTGTGTTGGAGTGTGTGTGTGTGTGTGAGGGGGGGGGGGGGGGGGGGCAAGCAAGCGGGCTGCCCCTTGTAATCTAGCTTGAACACAGAGGCACCGCCTGAGGGGTGGTGACCGGTGACAGGTGGGTGTTTAATGGGCAGGGGTGGCGAGTGTCAGTGTGTGTGTGTGTGTGTGTGTGTGTGTGTGTGTGTGTGTGTGTGTGTGGTGTGTGTGTATGGTGTGTGTGTGTTGTGGTGTGTGTGGGGGGGGGGGGGGGGGCAAGCAAGCGGGCTGCCCCTTGTTATCTAGCTTGAACACAGAAGCACCGCCTGAGGAGTGGGTTGGTAGGTGGGTAGGTGTTTAGTGGGCAAATATGGCGAGTGTGTGTGTGTGTGCGTGTGCGTGGGTTGGTGGGGGTGGGGGGCAAGCAAGCAGGCTTGGGTGTGTGGATCTCCATGAAACCATGACTCAGGAGCAGCTCACAGAACAGACCCCACCCCCACCCACCCACCCACCCACACACACACATGCACACACCACCACCCCTCTCCCCCCACCCCAACCCCCCCTACACACAGACACACGCACCTTCAGATGCGCCTCCAATGAGCTTGGGTGTGTGGATCTCCTGAAACCCTGGGGAAGAAGAAGAGAGAAAGGAAAGAGGAGATAAAAAAAGAAAAAGAAAGACACCACCTGCACACCCCCCCCCTCTCCCCCCACACAACCCCCCCCTACCACAAGACACGCACCTTCGATCCCCCCATGAACTGGGTGTGTTGGCTCCATGCACCCTGACTCGCTCAGCTCACGAATGCTAACGAACCCCCCCCCCCCCCCCCCCCCCCCACACACACACAAACATGCCACCACACACCACCCCTTCCCCCCACCCCCAAACCCCCCCTACACACACACCGACCACCACTCCCCTTCAGAAGCGCTCCAATGCGCTTGGTTGTGGCATCTCCATGAAAACCTGACTCGCAGAGCTCACAGGAACAGCCCCCCCCCCCCCACCCCACACCCCCACACCCACACCCACCCACCCACACCCACATGCACACACCACAACCCCTCTTCCCCACCCCAACCCCCCCTACACACGCACACAGACACACGCACCTTCAGATGCGCCTCCAATGAGCTTGGGTGTGTGGATCTCCATAAAACCCTGACTCAGCAGCAGCTCACGGAATAGCTGGCACACTCCGCTCTGGACACGGAAGATGGCCTGCACGGGGGAAAGGTGGTTGGGGTGGTTGGTTGGGGTGGCTGGTTGGTTCAGCAGCAGCTCACGGAATAGTTTGTTGGGGTGGTTGGTTGTGGTTGGTTGGGTTGGTTGGTTGGTTCTGCAGCAGCTCTCGGAATAGTTAGTTGGTTGGGGTGGTTGGGGTAGTTGGTTGTCTGACTCAGCAGCAGCTCACGGAATGGCTGGCACACACCGCTCTGTACAGGGAAGATGGCCTGCACAGGGGAAAGGTGGTTGGGTTGGTTGGTTGGGGTTGGTTGGGTTGGTTGGTTGGTTCAGCAGAAGCTCACGGAATAGTAAGTTGGGGTGGTTGGGGTGGTTGGTTGACTCAGCAACAGCTCACGGAATAGTTGGCACACCCCGCTCTGGGCGGTTGTGCGTAGGTCAAGGAAGCGGTTGTCCAGGCGTGTGTCCTGGCTCACAGTGAAAAGACCTGCCATCTCGATGCGGCGATTTCGGCCTTTTTCTCACACCACAAACGCAACCACAATCGACCCACCCCTCAAAAAAAAGGAGTACCTGGTTGGGGTGTGGGCAAGTCAAGAAGTGGTCGGCCGGCTACTGTAAAATCCGCCCCCCCCCACACACAGCCAACACACCACCACCACCACCCCACTACACCCACCAACACACCCACACACCCACACAAACACACCCACACCCACACACAAACACACACACACAAACGCACACAAACGCACACACACACATAGAAGCCCGGAAAGTAAACAAGGCGTACCTGGTTGGCGGGTGTGGGCAAGTCAAGGAAGTGGCTGTCCTGGCTTACTGTAACAACTACCTCCCCCCCACACACACACCCACACACCCACCCACACACACCCACACACCCACACACACACCCACACACACACCCACACACACACAAACACACAAACACACACAAACACACACACAAACGCACACAAACGCACACACACACATAGAAGCCCAGAAAGTAAACAAGGCGTACCTGGTTGGCGGGTGTGGGCAAGTCAAGGAAGTGGCTGTCCTGGCTTACTGTAACAACTACCTCCCCCCACACACACACACCCACACACCCACCCACACACACCCACACACCCACACACCCACACAAACACACACCCACACACAAACACACACAAACACACACACACAAACGCACACAAACGCACACACACATAGAAGCCCAGAAAGTAAACAAGGCGTACCTGGTTGGCGTGTGTGGGCAAGTCAAGGAAGCGGCTGTCCTGGCTTACTGTGACAACCACCTCGCTCTTTGCAGAGCAGCACCACTAATTCTCGCCGTCTACCCTTTGTCCGCATGCGCAAAAAGCACACACCCAAAACATCCCGCTTTTTGCCACCACCACCACAAACCACCCGCCCCTCGCAAAACAAGCCATACCGGGTGGGGCAGGTTGGTGCGCAGTAAGGATAGGCGGGCTGCCGGGCTGACGGGTGTGAACAACGACCGTCCCCAATCCCACCCATCTACCCACCCACCCACCACCCAACCCCTCAACCCACCCACCCACCTCACCGCCACACACACACCCCCCCCCCCCCACACACCACACACCACACACACACCACACACAACAACATACCCAACAAAACAAAACACCACCCACCCACACCACACACAAACGCACCCCCCCCCCACAACACACACATAGAACCCAGAAGTAAACAATGGGTACCCTGTGGGGGGGTGTGGCAAGGTCAAGAACGTGGCTGTCCGGCTTACTGTAAACAACCCCTCGCCCTTTGGCTAGAGCGGCGCCACTAATCTCGGCCTTCTCCCCCATTTTCCACTCCGCAAATCACACACCCAAACATCCCGCCGCCACCACCACCACCACCACTACCACAACCCCTAAAAACAAGACATACCCGGTTGGCAGGTGTGCGTAGGTCAAGGAAGCGGCTGTCCTGGCTTACTGTAACAATCATCTCGCCCTTTTCAGAGCGGCGCCACTAATCTCGGCCTTTGTCACCATTTTTCCACTCAGCAAATCACACACCCAAACATCCCACCACCACCACCACCACCACCACTGCCCCTCAAAACAAGCCATACCTGGTTGGCAGGTGTGCACAAGTCAAGGAAGCGGCTGTCCTGGCTTACTGAAACAATCATCTCGCTCTTTTTAGAGCGGCGCCACTAATCTCGGTCTTTGTCCCCCTTTTTTCTCATCGCAAATCACACACCCAAACATCCCGCCACCACCACCACCACCACCACCACTGCCCCTCAAAACAAGCCATATCTGGTTGGCAGGTGTGCGTAGGTCAAGGAAGTGCCTGTCCTGGCTTACTGTAACAATCATCTCGCTCTTTTCAGAGCGGCACCACTAATCTCGGCCTTCTCCCCCATTTTCTACTCCGCAAATCACACACCCAAACATCCCACCACCACCACCACCACCACCACCACCACTGCCCCTAAAAACAAGCCATACCCGGTTGGCAGGTGTGCGTAGGTCAAGGAAGTGCCTGTCCTGGCTTACTGTAACAATCACCTCGCCCTTTTCAGAGGCGGCGCCACTAATCTCGCCCTTTGTCCCCATTTTTCCACTCTGCAAATCACACACCCAAACATCCCACACCACCACCACCACTGCCCCTCAAAACAAGCCATACCTGGTTGGCAGGTGTGCACAAGTCAAGGAAGCGGCTGTCCTGGCTTACTGAAACAATCATCTCGCTCTTTTTAGAGCGGAGCCACTAATCTCGGTCTTTGTCCCCTTTTTTCTCATCGCAAATCACACACCCAAACATCCCGCCACCACCACCACCACCACCACCACTGCCCCTCAAAACAAGCCATATCTGGTTGGCAGGTGTGCGTAGGTCAAGGAAGTGCCTGTCCTGGCTTACTGTAACAATCATCTCGCTCTTTTCAGAGCGGCACCACTAATCTCGGCCTTCTCCCCCATTTTCTACTCCGCAAATCACACACCCAAACATCCCACCACCACCACCACCACCACCACCACCACTGCCCCTAAAAACAAGCCATACCCGGTTGGCAGGTGTGCGTAGGTCAAGGAAGTGCCTGTCCTGGCTTACTGTAACAATCACCTCGCCCTTTTCAGAGGCGGCGCCACTAATCTCGCCCTTTGTCCCCATTTTTCCACTCTGCAAATCACACACCCAAACATCCCACCACCACCACCACCACTGCCCCTCAAAACAAGCCATACCTGGTTGGCAGGTGTGCACAAGTCAAGGAAGCGGCTTGTCCTGGCTTACTGAAACAATCATCTCGCTCTTTTTAGAGCGGAGCCACTAATCTCGGTCTTTGTCCCCTTTTTTTCTCATCGCAAATCACACACCCAAACATCCCGCCACCACCACCACCACCACCACCACTGCCCCTCAAAACAAGCCATATCTGGTTGGCAGGTGTGCGTAGGTCAAGGAAGTGCCTGTCCTGGCTTACTGTAACAATCATCTCGCTCTTTTCAGAGCGGCACCACTAATCTCGGCCTTCTCCCCCATTTTCTACTCCGCAAATCACACACCCAAACATCCCACCACCACCACCACCACCACCACCACCACTGCCCCTAAAACAAGCCATACCCGGTTGGCAGGTGTGCGTAGGTCAAGGAAGTGCCCTTGTCCTGGCTTACTGTAACAATCACCTCGCCCTTTTCAGAGGCGGCGCCACTAATCTCGCCCTTTGTCCCCATTTTTCCACTCTGCAAATCACACACCCAAACATCCCACCACCACCACCACCACTGCCCCTCAAAACAAGCCATACCTGGTTGGCAGGTGTGCACAAGTCAAGGAAGCGGCTGTCCTGGCTTACTGAAACAATCATCTCGCTCTTTTTAGAGCGGAGCCACTAATCTCGGTCTTTGTCCCCTTTTTTCTCATCGCAAATCACACACCCAAACATCCCGCCACCACCACCACCACCACCACCACTGCCCCTCAAAACAAGCCATATCTGGTTGGCAGGTGTGCGTAGGTCAAGGAAGTGCCTGTCCTGGCTTACTGTAACAATCATCTCGCTCTTTTCAGAGCGGCACCACTAATCTCGGCCTTCTCCCCCATTTTCTACTCCGCAAATCACACACCCAAACATCCCACCACCACCACCACCACCACCACCACCACCACTGCCCCTAAAAACAAGCCATACCCGGTTGGCAGGTGTGCGTAGGTCAAGGAAGTGCCTGTCCTGGCTTACTGTAACAATCATCTCGCCCTTTTCAGAGGCGGCGCCACTAATCTCGCCCTTTGTCCCCATTTTTCCACTCTGCAAATCACACACCCAAACATCCCACCACCACCACCACCACTGCCCCTCAAAACAAGCCATACCTGGTTGGCAGGTGTGCACAAGTCAAGGAAGCGGCTGTCCTGGCTTACTGAAACAATCATCTCGCTCTTTTTAGAGCGGCGCCACTAATCTCGGTCTTTGTCCCCTTTTTTCTCATCGCAAATCACACACCCAAACATCCCGCCACCACCACCACCACCATCACCACTGCCCCTCAAAACAAGCCATATCTGGTTGGCAGGTGTGCGTAGGTCAAGGAAGTGCCTGTCCTGGCTTACTGTAACAATCATCTCGCTCTTTTCAGAGCGGCGCCACTAATCTCGGCCTTCTCCCCCATTTTCCACTCCGCAAATCACACACCCAAACATCCCGCCGCCACCACCACCACCACCACTACCACCACCCCTACAAACAAGCCATACCTGGTTGGCGGGTGTGCGTAGGTCAAGGAAGTGGCTGTCCTGGCTTACTGTAACAATCATCTCGCCCTTTTCAGAGGCGGCGCCACTAATCTCGCCCTTTGTCACCATTTTTCCACTCAGCAAATCACACACCCAAACATCTCACCACCACCAATACCACCACCACCACCACCACCACCACTGCCCCTCAAAACAGGCCATCCCCGGTCGGCGGGTGTGCGTAGGTGAAGGAAGCAGCTGTCCTGGCTTACTGTAACATTCATCTCGCTCTTTTCAGAGGCAGCACCACTAATCTCGGCCTTCTCCCCCATTTTCCACTCCGCAAATCACACACCCAAACATCCCGCCACCACCACCACCACCACCACTACCACCACCCCTAAAAACAAGCCATACCTGGTTGGCAGGTGTGCACAAGTCAAGGAAGTGGCTGTCCTGGCTTACTGTAACAATCACCTCGCTCTTTTTAGAGCGGCGCCACTAATCTCGGTCTTTGTCCCCTTTTTCCACTCCGCAAATCACACACCCAAACATCTCACCACCACCACCACCACCACCACTACCACCACCACTGCCCCTAAAAACAAGCCATACCTGGTTGGCAGGTGTGCACAAGTCAAGGAAGTGGCTGTCCTGGCTTACTGTAACAATCACCTCGCTCTTTTCAGAGCGGCGCCACTAATCTCGGCCTTCTCCCCCATTTTCCACTCCGCAAATCACACACCCAAACATCCCGCCACCACCACCACCACCACCACCACCCCTAAAAACAAGACATACCTGGGTGGCGGGTGTGCACAAGTCAAGGAAGTGGCTGTCCTGGCTTACTGTAACAATCACCTTGCCCTTTTCAGAGGCG
The DNA here is from genome assembly GCA_013435795.1 of Chlamydomonas sp. ICE-L. Classification (NCBI taxonomy): domain Eukaryota; kingdom Viridiplantae; phylum Chlorophyta; class Chlorophyceae; order Chlamydomonadales; family Chlamydomonadaceae; genus Chlamydomonas; species Chlamydomonas sp. ICE-L. The sequence continues at coordinate 43,045 of JACBWV010000783.1, read as the reverse complement.
GCGCCACTAATCTCGGCCTTTGTCACCATTTTTCCACTCCGCAAATCACACACCCAAACATCCCACCACCACCACCACCACCACCACTGCCCCTCAAAACAAGCCATACCTGGTTGGCGGGTGTGCGTAGGTCAAGGAAGCGGTTGTCCTGGCTTACTGTAACAACCATCTCGCTCTTTTTAGAGCGGCGCCAGTAATCTCGGTCTTTGTCCCCTTTTTTCTCATCGCAAATCACACACCCAAACATCCCGCCACCACCACCACCACCACCACCACTGCCCCTCAAAACAAGCCATACCTGGTTGGCGGGTGTGCGTAGGTCAAGGAAGCGGTTGTCCAGGCGTGTGTCCTGGCTCACAGTGACAAGCACCTCACCCTTCTCAGAGGCGGCGGTGATCTCGGCCTTTTTTCTCACACACACCCCGCACCCACACACCGATCCCAACCCTCAAAACAAGCCGTACCTGGTTGGCAGGTGTGCGTAGGTCAAGGAAGCGGTTGTCCAGGCTTACTGTAACAATCATCTCGCCCTTTTCAGAGGCGGCGCCACTAATCTCGGCCTTCTCCCCCTTTTTCCGCTCCGCAAATCACACACCCAAACATCTCACCACCACCAATACCACCACCACCACTCAAAACAAGCCATACCTGGTTGGCAGGTGTGCGTAGGTCAAGGAAGCGGTTGTCCAGGCGTGTGTCCTGGCTTCCTGGAACAACCACCCACACCACCACTACCACCCACATCCACACCCACAAACACACTGTCCCTCCCCACGTACCTGGTTTGCAGGTGTGCGTAGGTCAAGGAAGCGGTCCAGGCGTGTGTCCTGGCTCACAGTGACAAGCACCTCGCCCTTCACAGAGGCGACATCAATCTCAACCCTTTATTCTTCTTCTTTTCCGGAAATTCCACCACCCACAACCCCTTCTACCCTCCTCCCCACCACTCTTTCCCACCCCTCTTTCCAACCCCACATACGGCGTACCTGGTTGGCGGGTGTGCGTAGGTCAAGGAAGCGGTTGTCCAGGCGTGTGTCCTGGCTCACAGTGACAAGCACCTCGCCTTTCTCAGAGGCAGCGGCGATCTCAGCCTCGCTACGTGAGGCATCGACCACTTCAAAGGGAAGGATGGTGGAGCGGCTGATGACCTTGATGTAGTTGACTTTAATCTCAATCTGAGGGGGTGGGTGTGTGTGTGGGGGGGGGGTTAGAGTTGTATGGTGGTGGTGGTGTTGGGGTGGGGTAGGTAGTAGGGCAAATTATTTTAGAGGCGGAGGCGATCTCGGCTTGCTACGCGATTGGCAGGACCACTTCAAAGGAGGATGTGGACCTGGATGCAACCTTGAGGTAAGTCACTTATGCTCATCTGTGGTGGGGTGGGGGGGTGTGTGGGGTCAGAGTAAGTAGTGGGTGAGGGTGGGGTGCGGGTAGGGGGTAGGTAGTAAGGCCACTCTTGCCAGAGGCGGCGGGGATCGCTGCCTGCTACGAGAGGCACGACCCATTCCAAGGGTGGAGGGATGGGGATGGTTTGGTGGAACGGCGGATGACCGTGATGAGTTACCTTAATTGCAATTGGGGTGGGGGGGGAGTGGGGTGTGGGGGGGTCGCGTAGTGTGGGTGGTTGTGCTGGTGGATGGGGGTGGTGGTGGTGTTGGGGGTTGGGGTGGTGTGGTGGTGGTGGTGTGGGGGGGCGGGGGGAGAGTGGTGTGCGGGGCCACTAGTCCAGAGGCGCGGGGGCACACAAATCTCGGCCTTGCTACGCGAGCTTCGATCATCTTCGAAGGGAAAGGATGGTGGAGGGAAACGACTGATGAACTTGGATGTAGTTCATCTGCATCAATGCGGGGGGGGGGGGGGGGGGGGGGGAAGTGTGCGTGGTTGCAATGAACTATTGTGTGGGTGTTTGTGGGGTTGATGGTGGTGTGGGTGGGGGGTGGGGGGTGGTGGTGAGGTGAGGATGGGGGAACAGCTGAGACTTTGATTGAGGTCCACCTTAATGCTCTAATCGGGGGGGGGGGGGGGGGGGGTGTGGGGGGGTAAGGGGTAGGGGTGTGGGTGTCGCAAAGGAACAGTGGGGGTGGGGGGGGGGGGGGGGGGGGGGGGGGGGGGAGGCCATGAGCTCAAGACACCAGACGCACCCCCACACACAGACAAAAGACACAACACCAACCAGGGCCCGACGGCCTGGGGCGCAGTGCGCAAGGGGGTGGCAGCACCGGGGACGATACCGCCCCACCACCACACCCCACTCCACCACCACACACAAACACACAGCCCCACATAACACACACCACGCAAACACACACCATACCCACCCATGCAGCGCGAAAACACCCCTCTGGCACCTCGTCCCTCCAGCCCTCCCGCCCGCTCCCGCCCCCACCCCTCTCCCCCACCCCGACCGCGCTGTGGAGCACGCCGCACTGGGGTGCTCCGGCACAGGGCCAATTACCCGACCCCCCCCCCACACCACACACAACACCACCCAAACACACCACCACTCACAACACACCCAAAACCACTCCATTCAGCGCGAACACACCCACTGATACCTAACTCCCCCAGCCCTCCTCTCCTCTCCCGCCCCCCACACCCTACGCGTCGGTGAGCCGCCGCAAGGGGGGTCGCAGGCAGGGACACTGCCTCACTCCCCCAGCACACCCACAACACCATGGACAACCCCTGCTCCGATGCCCCTGCCCTCGCCCGCTGACCCCCTCACACCCACCCACCTCACAAACAACCCGCTCAATTAAGTCTCAGGAACAGCGACAATGCCGCCCACTTCCCAATACCCCCCCCCCCCCCCCCCCCCTCCCCCCCCCCCCCCCACACACAACACACCATACACACACACACCACCCCACCAACCAACCACACACACACTTATAAACACACCCGCCTCCTGTTCCCCGCCGCTTACTCCGCTCCGCCCCCCCCACCACCACCCACCCCCCAAACCACCCCACGCCCTACCTCCTCCGTGTGAGCACGCCGAAATCGGTTCTCAGGCACATGGACAAGGCCCGTCACAACCACACACATCAGCACCACACATCACAAACAGCCCGACGAGCACCCACACCACCACACCCACCACCACCCACGCCCGACCTGCAGGCCGAGCACGCCGAAGGGGGGGCGCAGGCACATGGACCAGGCCCGGCACCACACACACACACACCTCACACCACCACACACACACAAACTACCACGCACCGAGCACCACACCACTACCCCTACCACTACCACTCCGACGCAGGCGGCGAGCCGCGCCCGGGGGGGTCTCGGCAAGGGACAAGGCCACCCACCAACACCCAACCCAGACCACACACACACACACCCACCCGCACCACCACCACCCACAACACCACCACCACTCACGACCTCGGTCTGCGCGCACGCTCTCAGTTGGGTGTCAGGCACATGGACAAGGCCCCGGCACAACCAACACACACACAAAAACACAAACACACACAACCGCACCTATCACCACCACCACCACACCAACACCACCACGCCCCACCCAGTCTGCGCGGCACGACTCAAATTGGGTTCTCAGGCCTCAGGCGACAATGCCCTGATCAACACACCACCACACCCACACCCACACCCACACCCACACCCACACAAACACACCTCACCTATCACCACCATCACCACACCTCACTCATCACCACCACCACCACACCCACTCCCTACCTCAGTCTGTGAGCACGCCTCAATGGGGTTCTCAGGCACATGGACAATGCCCTTCACCACCACACACACACAAACACACACACACACACCTCACCCCATCACCACCACCACCACACCCACTCCCTACCTCTGTCTGTGAGCATGCCTCAATTGGGTTCTCAGGCACATGGACAATGCCGCCCACGTCCACAATACCACCACACACGCACACACCAAACCCACCCACCCACTTATACCTAACCCCTCCCTTCTTCCCTTTCTTCCCCTCCCTCTCCCTCCCACTCCTCCACCACTACCACTACCACATAACACACCACCACTCCCTACCTCCGTATGTGAGCACGCCTCAATTGGGTTCTTAGGCACATGGACAATGCCCTTCACCACCACACCACTCCACCAACACCACACAAACACACACACCACCAGACACAAACACACATAACCCCCAACCAGCCAGCCGCCCCCCCTACCTCTGTCTGTGAGCACGCCGCATTGGGGTTCTCAGGCACATGGACAATGCCACCCACATCCACATTACTCTCTCGTGTGATCTGCCTCGCGTACTTCACCATGCCCTTGCCAATAACCTCGTCATCAACACACACACACACACACATACCCACCACCACACACACACACTCCCCAAAAACACACGCCCACTCCTTACCTCAGTTTGTGAGCAGGCCTCAATTGGGTTCTCAGGCACATGGACAATACCCTTCACCACCACACACACACACACACACACACACAAACACACCTACCCACCACCACAAACACACAACCCCCACCACCAGCGCCCCCCTACCTCTGTCTGTGAGCACACCTCAATGGGGTTCTCAGGCACATGGACAATACCGCCCACGTCCACTATTCTCTCTCGTGTGATCTGGCTCGCGTACTTCACCATGCCCTTGCTAACAACCTCGTCATCAACACACACACACACACACCTACCCACCACCACACAAACACACACACACATACACAAACACACACACCTACCCACCACCACAGACACACAACCCCCACCACCAGCGCCCCCCTACCTCTGTCTGTGAGCACGCCTCAATGGGGTTCTCAGGCACATGGACAATGCCACCCACATCCACAATACTCTCTCGTGTGATCTGGCTCGCGTACTTCACCATGCCCTTGCTCACGATCTCGTCATCCACAAACAGAGTGGCCTGGGCGGTGGCAGACGACTCGCGCAGCACCATGAAGCATGACTTGCCCTTGCCGCGCACGGTGTGCACACGACCACGAATCAGCACCTGCTGGTCCTTCAGTGCGGGGGTGAGCTCCTCGACCTGCATGGGGAGGGTGTGTTTGTGTGTGTGATATTGAAGTTCATATTTGGTGGCCTGGGCGGTGGCAGTAACTGGCGCAGCACCATAAAGCATGACTTGCCCGGCAAGGGCACAGTGTGCACACGACCACAAAACAGCACCTGCTGGTCCTTCAGTGCGGGGGTGAGCTCCTCGACCTGCATGGGGAGGGTGTGTTTGTGTGTGTGATATTGAAGTTCATATTTGGTGGCCTGGGCGGTGGCAGTAACTGGCGCAGCACCATAAAGCATGACTTGCCCGGCAAGGGCACAGTGTGCACACTACCACGAATCAGAACCTGCCGGTCCTTCAGTGCGGGGGTGAGCTCCTGGACCTGCATGGATAGGGTGTGTGTGTGGGATGGGGGGGGGGGGGGGGGGGGGGGGGAGGTTTATTTACATGCATTGTGTATTATATTTTTATTATATTTATATTTATATATATACATATTTGCATTATATTGATATTGATATTATGAGATATATTTATATTTGCATTATATTATATTT
>JACBWV010000783.1:17500-35000 GCA_013435795.1 Chlamydomonas sp. ICE-L | reverse complement strand
GAGTTAAAGGGTGTGTGTGTGTGTGAGAGAGTGAGAGGTGTGAAGTGGCAGCAGCCTGGGGGGGGGGGGGGGGGGAGGGCTCAAGGGGGTATATGTGTGTGTGTGTGTGAGATAAAGGGGAGAAGTGGGGGTGGGGGTGGGGGGGTGTATGGGGTGCGGGTAGGGGGGGTTGGGGGGTGGGGGGTGGGGGGGGGTTGGTGGGTTGGGGGGGGGGGGGGCTGAGTTAGAGGTGGGGATAGGCAGCAGCCTTCACGCCCCTTTTGGCTGATTATATTTAGCATCCTGCTCAACGGCCTTGCGCACCTCCTCCTCTATATTGGTGGGTGGGTGTGGGTGTGGGTGTGGGTGGGTGTGGGTGTGGGTGGGTGTGGGTGTGGGTGGGTGTGGGTGTGGGTGTGGGGGGGGGGGGGGGGGGGGGGGGGTGTAAAGGTGTGGGTGTTGGTGGGTGGGTGGGGGGTGGGTGGGGGCTGATTTAGATTTAGCAGCCTGATCAGCGGCCCTTGCGCGCCTTCTCATGTACATGCGTGCGTGTGGGGGGGGGGGGGGGGGGGGGGTTGGGGTGTTGGGGGGGGGGGGGGGGGGGGGGGCTAAATGGGGCTAAGGGGGCTGAAGGGGGTTACAGGGGTATGTGTGTGTGTGTGAGAGTTAGAGGGAGGAGTGGCAGCAGCCCTGGCAACACTCAGGGTAATCTACTTAACCTCCTTGTGGGCCCGCTCCTCTACATGCGTGTGTGTGTGTGTGTGGGGGGGGGGGGGGGGGGGGGGAGAGGGCGGGGGGCGGGTAAAGGGGGGGCGGGTGTGTGTGAGAGTTAGAGGGAGGACGTGGCAGCAGCCCTGGCAACACTCAGGGCAATCTACTTAACCTCCTTGTGTGTGTGTTTATGTGTGTGTGTGTGTGTGTGGGGGGGGGGGGGGGGGAAGGGGATGGGTGTGTGTGTGGGGGGGAGGGGGGGGGAAGGGGGTCTGGTGATCTTTTCCCTTGCGGGTTGGGTGGAAGGAGGCATCAAGATCTTTCCCACCGACCATCTTTAGCCTCCTGTGTGTGTGTGTGGGGGGGGGGGGGGGGGGGTAGGAGGGAGGGGGGGGTGGGTCTGATCATCTTTCCCATGCGTGTTGGGTGGAAGGAGGCATCAAGATCTATCTCACCCACCATCTTTGGGCTCCTGTGTGTGTGTGTGTGTGTGGGGGGGGGGGGGGGGGGGGGGGGGGGGGGTCTGATTATCTTTCCCACCCACCATCTTTAGCCTTCTTGTTTGCCTCCTTTGGGGGTGGGGGAATGGGTTGGGGGGATGGGGGGGGGGGGGGGGGGGGGGGGGGGGGGGGTCTGGTGATCTTTCCCATGGGGGTTGAGTGGAAGGTAGGCCGAAGAGATCTATCCCACCCACCATCTTTAGCCTTCTTGTTTGCCTCCTGTGGGGGGAAGGGGATGGTTGAGGGTGAGGTGGGGGGGGGAGAGAGGAGGGAGGGAGGGGGTCTGGTGATCTTTCCCATGCGGGTTGGGTGGAAGGTAGTGCCGAAAGAGAGATCAATCCCACCCACCATCTTTGGCTTTCTTCTTGGCTTCCTTGTCCCTAACTTTCTGCTCGGGATCCTTCGCACTTTCTGCGCTCGCCTTTTGCTCGAGCGACAGTTCGTTGATTGGAGGTTGGTCGGCGCTCATCCTGCTACAATTACTCCTCGCGAATTGGGAGAGGGGGGGTAGGAGGGGGTAGAATGCTCGCAGCGAGGATCGAAAAAACGCGGCAGCCAGATTGTGCGACTGGTGAGTTTGGATTGGTGAGCGTGGTGGGGACCAGATTACTACCGGGACGGGGGAGGGAGTCCGGCCAAGGCGCAGTATATCAGCAGTACAGACGGCCCTCCTCGTTCCTAGCAGAGGCCGAAACGCCTTCAAACCGATTCAAACCGATCTGGGCCGAAACCAAGTATCTCGCCGAAATGGCCGAAACCGGAGGCCGCGAAACCGATCTGGGCCTGGACCTGGTGGAATGGTGGGGCAGATAATCAAAGATGCAAGGGGTTAGACAATCCCCACAAAAAAAGAGCGCAATTTGCATAGGGTGAGGGGTATGCAGAGTATGTATGTTCCAGTCCATGGGTAGCCAAATATGCTAAATGGACTTGCCCAACCGCGACAGGAATGGCAGAAAAGAAATGCGGATGTAGGGAAAGGAGAGAGAGGGTTCGTTACAAAAACTCTCACGGCTGGTGGGGCGTGAGAGAGAGGATATAGTTACATACTCAGCAAAAATCAATGCCGAGACTGAACAGCGCCAGGGTAGCTGGACAATTTTATAACAGTGAGGGTTTGGGCTACATACCCCTCAGAACCTGGTCCAGGAGTTGACCTCCAAAAAAGCGTACGAAAGAGCAAATTAAAAGGCTTGACAACAAGCAAAGCGAACTACAAAGGCATAGAGAAACTAGCGAATTAAGTGTATATTGTAGAAGGGCTGAGAGTTGCCAAGACCTAAAAAGCGAGATTCTACAATAAGATGTGAAGGACAAAAGGCACAGGAAAAACACCAAACAAACAAGGAGAGAGGTATAGAGCTCTAAAAAGGCGGCCTTAACCCTCCCTATCTAAAGGCATACACAAGGCCAAGCCGTCAGCCAAAACGCCACAAGGAAAAGCACAGCTAAAAAAGGACACTTAACAACCTAAGCACAACTACTAACACGATAAAAAGCGTGAGGAAAAGCGAAAGACCAAGACCAGCGGGGAAAAGCTAAAAGAGTCCAAAGCCTATCTGTCAAGAAACCATCAAGCTAAAGGATGGAGAGAGGGCACAGGAGAGCAGTCAAATAGGTCAAGAGTCAAACGGAGACTCGAGAAGTGAAAACAGAAGCTACCCCCATCACCTACACCGCCACAAACAAGACGGTTGCTACAAAGGGACAAGAACAAATCCAAGCTAGTCATCCAGGCTGTCAGGGAGGATTAGGGGAAGAAGCTCATTCTGGTAGAGAAGCAACTGGTCAGGGGAATGGTCCTGGGCCATCGGAGGATCCGCGTGGTATAAAGGGAGCCCTTTCGTAAGGCGGTCGAGAACGGGGTGCTACTTCACGTGGACATAGCTACCATGGTGGTTGACAGCGACCGCAAACACTAAGGCCCACATGTAGGGATTCGAACCCCGCACCTGCAGCGGTTCGACTATACCAACCATTGGGATATATGTATACTAGTACTTATTTCTGAATCCATGGTGGCGGTGTTTTCTGTACGGGGTCCCACTTCCTAATATGAAAACCTTTGCAATACGGCGGGTGGTTTCTCGAGTCCGACTTTAGAGCGGTGTTGTTTCACTGCTAGGACATGAGCCCCTTGTAATCTTGTAATCTTTCTTTTGCAATACAAGTACCCGTACGCCCGTACGGGCCTTAAGTATTGGCAAACGGTTTGGCAAACGACCCAGGGTTTTTCTTTTGAGCGATGTGGCGCTATTAGCGATGAAACCCATCGCTTTCGAGATTGGCCTAGCGATGAAAGCGGTTTGAGCGATGCACCTAGATCTGGCCAGCCCAGCAGACTCAGCCAGGGAATCCAGGGGCCTGGCCTGGGCAGTCATGAGTCACCTGCCTGGAACATTCCAAGTTCCAACCGCTACTACTAGAACCTAGAAACCCTGACACGACCGTTACACAACAGGCCAAAGGCAAGGGGTCGCTTCGACGTCCATTCAATTTTGCTTCCCTACCCGTCCCTACAGTGAAATTGTAAATTCCGGCATTTATCGGATAACACATCCGTATCCACTCGGATGATCAGTGTAGTTGCTCCCCCTAAACACGGTCGTAGCCAAACAAATCCGTTGAGGCCCAATCTCTTATCCTCCTCCTGCGCTATCATTCTTCCTCGCCCGCTGACTGCTTTTCCATCCCGGAAATCATAGTCTTGGCCAAACATCAGTCGCATATGAGCGCTCATTCTGAAGCTTTTCCTCCACGACTCTTACAACCGCTGCAGTTGAATTGAATGCTTGACGCCCATTTTTTCACTCGCAACATGGATAAAGCTCTGACTGGGCGAGCCAATGTCAGCCAATGCTTTGCACTGGGCGAGGATGCGTTCCCTTCTGCTCGCTGTCGGCATTAACGCCTGACAATTTCGTACGTCATGACAGCTGCTCCCACCTGTTTCCTCCAACCCTTTCAGTCCAGCGCGGGCATAGCTGATGGGTATCGCATTTATTCCTGCTGCGATGTGCTTGTTTTGTAGGAGCCGACCTACTGTTGGGTTGATGAGATTGCCCACCCCAATGGGTGGGGGGGTCCGCTCGCGAGATGCTGCGCCCAACATGCTCCCCCGTTGCTGTTTCTCCTTGCATTCTCACTTCGGGCAAACCTGACAGGAAACGTGGGGAGGAGCCGAGGAGGTCCAGCCGTCGGTTCGACCCTGACCCCGGGCCGTGACCCCCCCCCCACCCCCACCCCCACCCCCACACACCAAATTGAGGCCAAATGGAAATAGCTAGGAATCTACCAGGTCCAGATGGCTCCGGAACCAGTATAGCTATAGGAGGGGGGGGCTCAAAAACGAAAAGAAAAACCCTTAAACAACCCTTTGCCAAACCGGATTAGGGATCCAGCTTGAGACCACTTAAAGTGGTTGGTCTTTGCCAATTTACGGTTACCAGCAAGCTTGGGCAGACTACTTTGTAAACATGTACTTGGCCTTGAACTTGGTTATGTGGCTCCAGCCAGCAATTCGGCTTGTTGGAGCCATGTACCGGTCTGGCTACTGAGCCCTAGCAAGTTTAATGCTCATGATTTGAATTGTAATGGTACATGGTTTTACAGCAACATTGGGCAGACAACATGGTGAACATGTAACAAGGAAATGTATAGGGTTGGGCCGACATATAATGATATAAACAAATGATATATGGTTATACGTTTATACATATAAATACGCCGTTTATTTTTCTCGAATCGACCTTATATACGTCGTGTACAAACTTATATTCTGAACTGTAGAGGTACAGCACACGGTCCGGCACTTCACTTTCTTAATTTTCATCATATTTTTGATTTAGATAGCTCATCGGAAAGATTTCGGGTACCGTTGGCGCAGTATTAATTGGCAAGATTAAGAGTTGGCAAATGGCCTTTTTATCCATTTTTGATGTCTCGAAATAAAGTGGCAAAAATAACTTGGCAAACGTGAATTTTCCTTGACCTGGGAATTTTGACTCAGGTTTAGACCTGGAAAACATTTGGCAAATGGAAATTTGCCATGTTACTTTTTCATATGTAACAAACTTGTGGCAGAGGGGAGTATTCCATGTTACACTTTGAAAATAACTGTCTGAAAAACTGATCCACTCAGGGTTTACAGCAAAACCAAAAAGGTTCCAGTATTAACACCAGTAGATACCACCACAGTAAATATTTCCGTACAAAATGTATGGCAATTAACCCCACCCGCAACCAGCCTCCCTCCCACAAGCTTCACATCCTAGTCGTGAGTACCTGCATTTCTTGCAACCCAGCATCGAGCTTTCACCCTCGCCATTTGCCCCTAGACCATCATCTCGGGCTTGGTCCTCTTCATCACTGGATGACTCAAGCTCTGGCTCAGACGGGGTGTCTGTGTCAGACCCTGACGCAGGAGCCTGCACACTACACCTCTCTGGGATCCCCTCAGAATCTTCATCTGAAGTGCCCCCATCAGTGCTGGGGCCAGGGGTGCCACCATCAGTACTAGGGCTAGGGGCGCCACCAGTGCTAGGACCTTCCGCGCTGCCCCGCTCAGTGCCTCCCCCAATTCTCCCTCCTCTCCTTCCACCTCTTCCTCCCCTTCTGCCACCTCTGCCACCACCTCGGATTGAGGGGGTGGCCCTTCCCCTTCCTCTCCTACCAGTCCCTCTACCTCTGCCAGCTTCAGCTTCTGCTGCTAAGGCTACCATGGTTCTAGCTGCAGCCCCTTTGCCAATATTCTCTGCATGCTTCCTTTGCTTCTCCACTCCCACTGCCCTCCTAGAGTGCTTCTTGGCTATTTCAGCCCCCGGTAGGGGCGCCCCTGCATCATCAACTAGAGGCTGATCAGGATTTGCCACAACTGAGGCCAAAATATCAAGAAGGGGCTGGATTACTGTCCCGTCACAATCGGCATGGGGGCTTGGGTCATCTTTCCCATCGTTAGGACCAATGATGTCATGGGGACTGAGTGTACCACGTGCATGCCTCAGCATGGCCTCAGACTGAACATCTTTGTCAAAGCACCGTAGCAAGCCACTATCACCCGACACTAACTCCCTTGACCGTGCCCAAGCTTTGATAACCAGCTGGCGGTCCTCAGCCAGGCGCATATATGCTGCCTTGACTACGTCACACATCACTGCCTTCATGACTGACAACCTACAGTCTACCCTGATATCTGCCCTGGGAACACCTGCAGCCAACTGCAACCTTGATACTTCACTCGAGTACACAGAAAAAACTTGGCGCATAGCGTCCTTCAGAGGTTTTTGCACCCCAACATCCATGGGTTGCATAGCGCTTGTGCAGTTAGGAGGCAGGAATTTCAAAATCAGCCAAGGGTGATGGAGATCAACATAGGACCGGAAAGCAGACTGCATTTGTACCCTCCATCCATCAAGCACAAGGATGCACTTACCACCATTCTTCTGGTGTTCTTGCTTCTTGAAGTAGGGGACTAATACATTCTCCAACCAAGAGAACATAGTCACCAATGTGGCCCAATGATTTTCAGTACTAGTGAAGTGGAAACCCATGTCCTCTAGGAACTTGCGATTCCTCGGGTGGGGGAGGGACGCGCAGTTCCGCTCATTCACACTATGAGCCCCCTTCATCACTATCTGCATAGGCAGAGTTGTACCATCGGCGGCGATAGTTGGGACCAGAGTAAACTGTCTCTTATCATGCAAACCCAAGCCTTTGATATGCTTCTGACCCTTGTAGCTAACAGTGTGCTTAGAAATCGGCATCAGGTTCAGACCAGTCTGGTCCATGTTGAGCACGCATGATGGGGGCACACAATGCAGGCTGCACAGGAATGCCAACTGGTGCACAAACTTATCTACAAGAGGGTAATCACCGGGGAGCTTCTGAGACTCAGTTGTCTTTGCCCGCTTCAGCAGCACTCCGTTCTCGCTGCTGGTCAGCCGAAGTGGCAGGCTTGAAGAAACTGCCTATGAGTCTCTGACCCTTGCTCTGCTCGGGAGCAGGCATCTGTCGTCGCCTCCTTGAATCGTCGGGCTCCATAGAGGCGGCTTTTCTAATTTCTCGGCGTGGACTGAAAGAATTGGATTCGACCTAAGAGGCGAAGTTTTGCGTACTGCAGAGAGTACAGTTGTTTGAATCGCCGGTTTGTTTGGAGAGAAACTTGGCAAACGCCAGTCAGCTTTCGACCCACCCACGTGGCTCAGATCTGTTATAATTCGGTTGGCAACGGTCGTTTTGCCAACCCATTTGCCAATACTTCCTGCGCCTACGGTATATACAAAATATAAAATATCTCACATGTAAGAGATACATAACCGAGAAGTCCCATGTCAGGGTGTGTGTGTGTATTTGTGTGTGTGTGTGTGTGTGTGTAAGAGACACATGCAATGTAGCAAAACCCAGGGCAGGGGGGGAGGGGGGGGGGGGGGGGGAAAGACACGCAAGAAAAGCAGAACAAAAAGCCAGGGCGGGGGGGGGATTGGGGTGAGTGTAGTGGGGGTGTTGTGGGGGGTAATAGACATTGGGGCAGGTGGCAAATAGAGCTAAGCGGTGTCAGAGCAATAAAGAATCCGCCAGGGGGGGGGGGGAGGGGGGGGGGGGGGGGGGGGGGGGGGGGGGGAAGAGACCAGGCAGGAAGAAGACAGGAACAAAAGCCCAGGCGGGGGGGGGGGGGTGTAATTTGTGTGGTGTGTGTGTGTGTAAGAGACACATGCAATGTAAGAGATACATAACAGAGAAGTCCCATGTCAGGGTGTGTGGTGTGTGTATTTGTGTGTGTGTGTGTGTGTAAGAGACACATGCAATGTAAGAGATACATAACAGAGAAGTCCCATGTCAGAGTGTGTGTGTGTATTTGTGTGTGTGTGTGTGTGTGTAAGAGACACATGCAATGTAAGAGATACATAACAGAGAAGTCCCATGTCAGGGTGTGGGTGTGTGTGTATTTGTGTGTGAGTGTTTGTGTGAGTGTGTGTGTAAGAGACACATGCAATGTAAGAGATACATAACATATAAATTGTTACATACTCACCAAAAATCAATACCGAGACCATACATCGCCGGAGCAGCTGGACAGTTTTATAATAGTGAAGGTTTATGGGGGGAAACCACACAACCTGGTCCAAGAGGTAACCTCAAAAAACGAAAGAAAGGGCACAGTAAAAACCTGGAAACCAGAAAATTGTTACATACTCAGCAAAAAATAATGCCGAGACTGAACAGCTCCGGGGCAGCCGGACAGTTTTATAACTGTGAGGGTTTAGGCAAACACATAACGAGAGAGGAAATTGTAACATGCTCAGCAAAAATCAATGCCCAGACTGAACAGCGCTGGCGCAGCCTGACAGTTTTATAACAGTGAGGGTTTAGGCAAACACATAACGAGAGAGGAAATTGTAACATACTCAGCAAAAATCAATGCCGAGACTGAACAGCGCTGGGGCAGCTGGACAGTTTTATAACAGTGAGGGTTTTGGCAAACACATAACGAGAGAGGAAATTGTGACATACTCAGCAAACATCAATGCCGAGACTGAACAGCGCTGGGGCAGCCGGACAGTTTTATAACAGTGAGGGTTTTAGCAACATACACCTCAGAACCTGGTCCAGAAGGTAACCTCCAAAAAGCGTAAGAAAAAGCTAATTAAAAAGCTTAACAAAAAAGCAGAGCGAAAAAGAACATAAGAGAAAGATGACCTATTAATGGGCTCATGTCCTAGCAGTGAAACAACGCCCCCCTGCAGTCGGATTCAAGAAACCACCAGCTGTCTTCCGGCAGCGGGGCTCGAATACATAACACAAATCACACAACACACATATTGGCATGAGCGTTTTAGACCTGTTCATCTATGAATGTGTTGCACATACAGCATACGGATATTGTTTATGCCGTTTTGAAGAATGTCTCAATGGTATAGCTCGTCGAGCATCCGTGTCTGTCTCCCACTTCAGCCAAGGTGGCTTCACGCCATCTCAACGGGGCTCCTTATAGCCCCCCTGCCGCCTTCGAGGAGGTACATTTGGCTGAGGTACAATGAGGACTGCTATTTCTTCGGCTGGCCTCTTCCACCTGCCTCCTTCGAGCATCCGTTTCTGTCTCCCCTAGTCCCCTTCCTGCCGAGGTGGCCCTCGCGCCCTACGGACGCGAGGGCCGTACAGCTCGTCCCCCGCTCTACGGTTTCTCCTTGCTGGAGGGCTGCATGGGTACATTCGGTCCTCTCTCCTTTTTCTCCCACCTTTTCTCCAGTCCAGCTATGCTCTGTTGTTGGTCTTGCCACCTTGATGGGACTCTTGCTTGCTGCCCTGGTTCTGAGGCTTTGGCACTTCTGCTAGGCAGTGTTCTATCTACCTTTGGATCTCGATATTCTACGTGTTTTCTCTTGGATCCAGAGTTTCTCTGTGTTTCCCCTTCGACTGTCGTCTGCCGGGCCATGCCATTTGGCCCCTTCTGGATATCTAGCTGGTTGCAGCCTCTTTCAGTGATTACAATGGTCTAATGGTAGACCAGATTGCTAAAGAATGAAGAGTCGGGGGTTCGACTCCCCCTTCGGTCGCTCTTGGCGTTGCAGGTCGTCGTCAACCGCGATGGTAGCTTGTCCAGTTGAGGTAGGAGGCCGCTCCCCACCCGCGTATGACGGGCTCCCTTAACACCACGCCCCTCCAGGCGTTATCATTACTAGCTGGTTGCCTTTGGGCGGGCAACCAGGCCTACGGGCTGTACTTGATATCTGGGAGGAGGAGCCCAATACCGGATTTCTGGCTGGAGTGATGACCTATGGATTTCTGGATGGCTGCCTTTGGACCTGGCCGGTGACGACATCCTTTGGTGGACATTGCAGAGCCTCTGGATACTAAAGTTTGTAGAGTCTTTCTAGCAAGGCTGTGTGTTGGCTGCATACCGTACCTGTGTGTTGGCTGCCCTGTCAACGTGGGTGGATTCCTTTATCTTAGATGTTTGTGCGTGCTTGCCGAGTCATGTTAGTTTGGTTTTGTGGACTCCCTGCTTGTAGTCCGGACTCACCCTTTTCTCCTTGGGCTGTGTTTGGTTGTTCTCCAAGGCACTCTGGTCCTTATTTGCAAGGGGCTGCTGAGTCGACTTGCGCTTTTTTCTGATAGGGGCATTATCTCTGAATATTAAGGTGCTCACGGCACGTGCCCTTGATTGGTCTTTAGCTCTTTTGGCTCAGCCCTCTTCTCGTCTAGGGTTCGACCCCCCTGCAGGTGCGCTTTAATGTTCGTGGTCGCTGAAAGTCCTTTCACAACTTAAAGCATAAGTTGTAAGCAGCTAAAATTGGCGGAGAGTGATTGCGACGGAGCGACAGGTGGCAATGGAAGCAAGTTAGTTACGATACCGTTGGCTGACGTGTCAGGCTCCACCGCGGTCAGACGGATGGATAGTCTGTAGGTCGGACGGACAAATGGGTAAACATGGGGGCTCCCCCGCCCCCTTGAAGAGGGGGCTCCGCCCATAACTGGACAACCCTGGTTACAGTGTGCTCCAGAAGGCATAAAAAAACAAAAACAATGAATGAACAAAGAACACCAAATAACGAACGAGCCAAGCCAGCCAGCAAGCAAACAAGCACAACCATAACAACAACAACAACAACGACAATACATTCAAACTGAATCCTCGGTGTCGCTGGTTTATGTCGGGAGACCCACCGCCTGGGGTAAAACACCTTTCACAACTAAAAACGCCAAAACACCGCCCATGTAGACCAGCAGCTAAACACCAATGGCAGCCAGATCCCAAGATCCCCCTTTGGCTCCCCTGACAACCTGAGCCCCCCCCCCCACACCCACCCACCAAAAAAACCCTGAGGGCCCGACCCTCCTTGGCCCCCCACCCTCCACACCTGAGGGCCCCCCCAGAACCTGAGGGCCCGGCCCTCCTTGGGGCTGCGGTATACTCCCCACTAGGGTTGTTCAGCTCTGCGTCCTGAGACACAAAAATTGTGGAGCCATCACTCAGCTACTAGCTACTGAGAAGTGAGGAGTGAGTGTGCAGCCATCACTAAGTTACTAGCTTCTAGCTACTGATGAGTGAGGAGTGACTGTGCAGCCATCACTCAGCTACTAGCTACTAGCTACTGAGAAGTGAGGAGTGACTGTGCAGCCATCTCTCAGCTACTAGCTACTACCTACTGATGAGTGAGGAGTGACTGTGCAGCCATCACTCAGCGACTAGCTCCTAGCTACTGTCAAGTGAGGAGTGACTGTGCAGCTATCACTCAGCTACTAGCTCCTAGCTACTGTTAAGTGAGGAGTGACTGTGCAGCCATCACTCAGCGACTAGCTACTAGCTACTGAGAAGCAAGGAGTAAGTGTGCAGCCATCACTCAGCGACTAGCTACTAGCTACATAGAAGTGAGGAGGGACTGTGCAGCCATCACTCAGCTACTAGGTACTAGCTCCTGATAAGTGAGGAGTGACTGTGCAGCCATCACTCAGCTACGAGGTACTAGCTACTAGCTACATAGAAGTGAGGAGGGACTGTGCAGCCATCACTCAGCTACTAGCTACTAGCTACTGATAAGTGAGGAGTGACTGTGCAGCCAACTCTTTTACTGTATGTTGGAACTTGACTCGAAGAAGGAGGCGATGCATGTTGGTGTTAGTGGTTGGAGAGGGAATAGAGAGGGAGGTGGGGGTGGTGGGGGTGGCAGCTTTTTTCTTAACTCGGAGTAATAGGCGATGCATGGTGGTGGTGGTGGTGGTGTTGGGAGAGGGAGAGGGGTTGGAGAGGGAGGTGGGGGTGGCAGCCTTTTGCTTAACTCGGAAAAGGAGGCGATGCATGTTGGTGTTGGTGGTGGTGGGAGAGGGGCTGGTGGTGGCGGTGGGGTGAGGGGTGGGGGAGGTGGCGATGGTGGTGGTGGGTTGGGTTGGGAGGGGTGTTGTGGAGATGGTGGAGGAGGTGGAGGGGCTTGTGGTGGTCGGGTGAGGGGTGGGGGAGATGGGGGTGGTGTGTGTGTTGGTGGGTTGGGAGGTGGCGGTGGCGGCTGTGGGTTGGGAGTTGGTGGTGGTGGTGGGGGTGTTGGAGGGTTGGTAGGTGGGGGAGGTGGTGGTGGTTGGTGCTGCCGCACTCAATGGTTGGCGGTGGGTGTGGGAGGTGGTGGAGGGTGGTGGTGCCGCAGCCAATGGTCGGGACACCACCTTTTGCATTCTGACAGCTAGGGCTTGCATGGTGGCCTCAAACTTGCTGAGCAGAACGATCTGCGGATCTGCCCTAGACCTGGTTTGGGCGAGGCCCCCCCGGTCCTGCGAGTGTGTGTCTGAGGGGGGTCCTTGCCCGGGGTGAGGGGGGGGCAGGTGAAAAAGAGGTTTTTGGGGGGCTTGAGGTAGGAGGGCTCTGCCCAAGACTCGCTTGAAGTGGTACAGCAGGTTGTGCAGGTACAGTTTCCTAATAAGGCGTGAGGGGGCCTTGGACAAGGGAGGGCTGGGGGGGGCCTTGGACATATTGGGTGGGAGGGCAACCTGGCCGTGCTCCTTGTCTCTCTTGTATAGCTCTTGCGAGGCCACGGCAACTGGGGTCGCCTTTCTGATTTGGGCATCAGCAGGGGTCAACGAGGCCACGGCAACTGGGGTCGCCTTGGTTGTCTCAGCATCAGCAGAAGTCTTTGAGGCCACGGCAACTGTGGTCGCCTTTTTTGTTTCATAAGCAGCCGTGTTGAGAGAGGCGGCCAAGGCTTCCTCCGCACGTACCTGCAGTTCACGGTTGTTAAAATACATGATTCAAATTCAAATTCAAATTCAAGCATCATATACAGTGTTGAGAGAGGCTGCCAAGAATTCCTCCGCACGTTCCTGCAATTCACAGTCGTCGAATTCAGATTTAAATTTAAAATCAAATCTAAGCATCATCATCAGTGTTGAGAGAGGCGACCAAGGCTTCCTCTGCGTATGAACCTGCAGTTGAATGTGGGTATAACTTCAAATTCAAATTTAAATTCAAATGTTAACAACATCAGCAGCGTCGAGAGAAAGGCTGAACGTACCTGCAGTTTACGGTTGATACCATTTCAAATTCAAATTTAAATTTAAACATCATCAGCAGCGTATTGAGAGAAGCTGCACTTACCTGCAGTTCACGGATGTTAAAATTCAAATTCTACTTCAAATTTTAACATCATCAGCAGTGTGTTCAGAAAAGCTGAACAAACCTGCAGTTCATGGTTGTTAAAATTCAAATTCAAATGCAAATTCAATTTTAAAAATCATCAGCAGTGTGTTGAGAGAGGCGGCCAAGGCTATCTCCGCACGTACCTGCAGTTCACGGTTGTTAAAATTCAAATTCAAATTCAAACATCATCATCAGCCGTGTTGAGAGAGGCGGCCAAGGCTTCCTCCACACGTACCTGCAGTTGAAGGTGGTTAAAACTTCAAATTCAAATGCAACTTCAAATTTAAATTCAGCACAGCCGTGTTGAGAGAGCGGCAAGGCTCCCCCTCCAATCGTACCTCAGTTGAAGGTGTATATTCAAATCAAATGCAATTCAAAAAATTTTAAATATCATCAGCCGTGTTGAGAGAGGCGGCCAAGGTTCCTCCGCACGTACCTGCAGTTGAAGGTGGTTAAAATATAAAATTCAATTTAAAATTCAAATTTAAACATCATCGGCCGTGTTGAGAGATGAGGTCAAGGCTTCCTCCGCACGTACCTGCAGTTCACGGTTGTTAAAATACAAAATTCAAATTCAAATTCAAGCATCATATACAGTGTTGAGAGAGGTGGCCAAGGCTTCCTCTGCGCATGAACCAACGAATACACACACACACTACCTCATACTACGAATACACACACACACTACCTCATACTACGAATACACACACACACTACCTCATACTACGAATACACACACACACTACCTCATACTACGAATACACACACACACTACCTCATACTACGAATACACACACACACTACCTCATACTACGAATACACACACACACTACCTCATACTACGAATACACACACACACTACCTCATACTACGAATACACACACACACTACCTCATACTACGAATACACACACACACTACCTCATACTACGAATACACACACACACTACCTCATACTACGAATACACACACACACTACCTCATACTACGAATACACACACACACTACCTCATACTACGAATACACAAACACACTACCTCAGACTACGAATACACACACACACTACCTCATACTACCGAATACCCACACACACTAACTCATACGAACGTACTACACACACACTCCTACCTCATACTATACACCAATACACACACCACTACCCTCATATACCACTACACCACCTAACCTCATACTACCATACACCCACACCCTACGCCTCAGCTACGAAATACGCTCACAACTAACCTCATAGTACCAATACACACAACAACACTACCCTCATACTACGAACTCACACACCCACTACCTCATACCTCCAACCCTACACACACACAACCTACCTCATAACTCTACGAATCACCACACACTACCCTCATCCTTACGAATACACACACACACTCCTCATACTAACGATACAAACACACCACGACCCCGCATACTACGAATACACACACACACTACCTTCATACTAACTACGAATACACACACACACTACCTCATACTACGAATACACACACACACTACCTCATACTACGAATACACACACAACACTACCTCATACTACGAATACACACACCACACTACATCGTACTAACTAATACACCCAACACACCTCATACGACGATACAGCAAACACACTCCTCAGACGACCGAATACACTCACACATCTACATCAACTACGGATACACACATCCACTAACCTCAATAGCGACGATGACACACACAACCACTACCTCATACTACTAAACACACACACTACCACTCAGACTAGGAATAACACCACACACCACTACCAGACTACGAATACACACACACACTACCTCATACTACGAATACACACATACACTAACTCATACCACGAATACACACACACACTACACACACACACTACCTCATACACAACTCACCCTGAATGCGATGACACAAGCTATGATGGCTTTGCGCTCATCATCCGTCACCATTTCGTTCTGTCGCATCCACCACCTCCCAACACCAACTCCAACCTACCCCCCGCCCCCCCCCCCCCCCCCCCCCCCACACACACCCACACATACCACACAACAAACAAACACCACAACCCCAAACCGGATTTGCATGACACAACGATATGATGCTTTGCTCTCATCATCCGACACCTTCCGTCTGTCTCACCACCACCTCACAACCACCACTACAACAACCCTACCCCCCCCCCCCCCCCCCCCACAACCAACACTCACACATACCCACACACAGGCAAACACACCACACTCACCCTGATAGCTATGACCCATCTATGGTGCTTTGCGCTCAATCATCCAACACCATTCCGTTCTGTCGCATCAACTACCCCACCACCCCCCCCCCCCCCCCCCCCCCCCCCCCCCCACACACACACACATACCACACACTACCTCACACACCACTCACCCTGATAGCGATGACACATGCTATGATGGCTTTTCGCTCATCATCTGTCACCATTCCTTCTGTCGCACCCACCACTACCACCTACCTCCACCACTACCACCCCCCCCCCCCCCTCCCCTCCTTACACACCGGATACAAACACACCACAAATCACCCGGATTGCGATGACACATGTTATGATGGCTTTGCGCTCATCATCCGTCACCATTCCATTCTGTCGCATTGTATGCAGCTGCCGGCTCATGACCCGCATTACAAACTGGCGAGGCGGGACGAAACCACCACCACCACACAACCCCCCCCCCCCCCCCCCACCACCCCCCCCCCCACCCCCCCCCCCCCCTCACCCACACCCCACCCACCCACCCACCACAACTCACCCGGATTGCGATGACACATGCTTTTCGCTCATCATCGGACACCATTCCGTTTGTCATATCACCTACCCAACCACACCCACCCACCCACCATCACACTCACCACCCACACCACTCACCCTGATAGCGATGACACATGTTATGATGGCTTTGCGCTCATCATCTGTCACCATTCCGTTCTGTCGCATTGTATGCAGCTGGCGATTCATGACCCGCTTTACAAACCGGCAAGGCAGGACTAAACCACCACCACCACCACCACCTCACAACCTACCCATTCCCCCCCACACACCCCACCCACAACCTCAGCCGGACACACAACTCACCCTGATTGCGATGACACATGCTATGAGGGCTTTCCGCTCATCATCCGTCACCATTCCGTTCTGTCACACCCACCACCACCGCCGTACCACCACCACCACCACCCACCCACACCCTACTGCCACCACCTCACCTCACCACCACCACCTCAAACACACACACACACAACTCACCCTGATTGCGATGACACATGCTATGATAGCTTTTTGCTCATCATCCGACACCATTCTGTTCTGTCGCATCCACAACCACCACAACCACCACCACTACAAAAGCCACCCCCCCACCCCACTACCACCTACCACTACACAAACCCAGCCCCCAACACACAACTCACCCTGATAGCAATGACAGATGCTATGATTGCTTTCCGCTCATCATAAGTAACCATTCCGTTCTGTCGCATCCACCACTACCACCACCACTACCTCCCCCCCCCCCCCCCATCCCCCCCTTACACACCGGATACACACACACACAACTCACCCTGATTGCGATAACACATGCTATGATAGCTTTGCGCTCATCATCCGTCACCATCCGTTCTGTCGCATCCACTACTACCACAACCACCACCTCTCCCCCCCTTACACACCGGATACACACACACAACTCACCCTGATTGCGATGACACAAGCTATGGTGGCTTAGCGCTCATCATCCGACACCATTCCGTTCTGTCGCATCCACTACTACCACCATCACTACACAACCAACCCCCCCCCCCCCCCCCCCCCCCCCCCCCCATCCCCACCCCCCCCTTACACACCGGATACACACACACACAACTCACCCGGATTGCGATGACACATGCTATGATGGCTTTGCGCTCATCATCCGTCACCATTCTGTTCTGTCGCATCCACTACTACCACCACCACTACACAACCTACCCCCCCCCCCCCCCCCCCCCCCAACACACACACACATACCACACACACACACAACTCACCCGGATTGCGATGACACACGCTATGATGGCTTTGCGCTCATCATCTGACACCATTCCGTTCTGTCGCATTGTATGCAGCTGCCGATTCATGACTCGCATCACAAACTGGCGAGGCGGGACGAAACCAG
>JACBWV010000783.1:2500-12500 GCA_013435795.1 Chlamydomonas sp. ICE-L | reverse complement strand
GGGGATGGGGGGGGGGTGGTGTGTTGGTGTTGGTTTGTGGGTGGGTCCCTGGTTGGTGTGGGGGTCTAGGTTTTTCTGGTGGTGGTTGTTGGTGTCGTTTGTTGTTGGTGGTTTTGGTGTGTATTAGTGTTGTGTGTTGGTGCTAGGGTTGGTGTGGTGGGTTGGTGGGGGTTGTGTTGTTTCGTTAGGTAATCGTGGTGGGTTTTGGGTGGTGGTGGTGGGGTTGTTGTTGTTGGTCGTTTTTGTGTGGATTGGGTTGTGTGGGGTGGGTGGTGCTTTGTTTACTTGGTGGTGATTGGTGTCTTGGGGGGGCTGCGGGGTCGTTTGGTGTTTGTTGGTGTTGGGTTGTGTGGGTGGGTGGGGGGGTGGGTGTTTTGTTTGTGTGGTTGGTCTTTGTGTTGTGTGTTGTTGTTGATTGTTGTGTTGTGTGGGTGTTGTGTTAGGTAGGTGTTTGGTGTGGTTGGTGTGTGGGGTTGGGTTGTGCGATTGTTGTGGGCTTTGTGTTGGTTGTTGGTGGTGGGTTATGTGTGTGTGTTTTGTGGGGGGGGTGGGGGTGCTGTGTATTTGCTGTGGGATTTGTGGGGGGGCCTTACAGTTATGCCATACCCTGGGGTAGGGTGTTTGTGTGGGTGTGGGTTGGTTGTGGTGGGGGGTGTGTTTTGTGGCGGGTGTGGTGTGGTGGTACAATGTGTTGATGGGGGTTGGTGTTGGTTGTTTGGGTTGGTTGGTGGTAGTGGGTTGGTAATAGAAGGGTTTGGGGTGTGGGTTTTTGTTGGTAGTGTGTGGTGTGTGGGGTGGTGGGGTTTTGGGGGTGGGTGGTGTTGGTCGTGTGTGTGTGTGGGGGGTGGGTGGTGTGTGTTGATTTGTTAATGGGGGGTTGGTTGTTGGTTGTGGTTGGGTGGTGGTAGTGGGTTTGGTAATGGAAGGTTGGGGTGGGGTTTTTTGTTGGTAGTGGTTGGTGGTTTGTTTGTGTTTTTGGGTTGGGGGTGTTGTGGGTTGCTTTGGTGTTGGTTGGTGTAGGGTTGTTCTGGGGGTTTGTGTGTGGGGGGGTGTTGTTGGTAGTGGTGGTGGGTTGGCAAGTGGTGGTGTTGGGGGTTGTTGTTGTTGGTCATGTGTGTGTGTGTGTGTGTGTGTGTGGTGTGGTGTGTGTGTGTGTGGTGTGTGGTGGGTGGGGGGGGGGTGATGTGTTGATGGGGGGTTGGTTTGGGGCCTGACAGGTATGCCAAACCTGGGTTGGGTTTGGTGTGGGGGTTGTTGTTGGTAGTGGTGGTGGGTTGGTGGTGTTGGTGTTGGGGTGGGTTGGTGTGGGTTGGTGTTGGTCGTGGGTAGGTGGGTGGGTGGGTGGGTGGGGGGGTGATGTTTTTATGGGGGGTGGGGGGTGGGGGGCCTACAGGTCATACCTGGAAGCTACGAGGAAGCTATTAGTAATGGAAGCAGGGGTGAGCTCCGAGGTCCTAGCTTCAGCTGAGGCCAACACAGCTGCAAGCCAGTTACGGTCAACATTCATGTTGAACCGGGTTAGGGTCCAAAGGCAGAACATGAGACCACGCCACGTGAAGTACGTTTCGCCAGCTAGGGCTGACAATTCAAGGGCTTCCAGGCTGGCAGTACGAGGGCCAGCTGGGGCTGACGCCAGGCTGGCAGCGGATGCTGACTGCTGAAGAGACCGGCCGGCACCTGTCTGGTTTGGAGTGGGACGTACTGCCTGTACTGCGGCGGAAGCTGGGTGTGGCAGGTCCAAGGTGGGGGGCCTTGGGAGGGCACGAGTCAGCGCGTATATAACAGTTGGTCGGTTGGAAATCAGTTGCACCAGCTTCCGCTCAATGTGCATGTGGTGTCTGGTGGCCCAGGGTGTGCCACTGAGGACAGCTAGCGCTTGCATGAGCGTGACTAGTTCCGAGTCCTGAAAACTCTGGATGTTGGCGCAAGCTGCGGAGAGGGCTGCGGACAACCAGTAGACCTTGGAACCTGGGGACCGCTCACACGGGAAGAACTGCAGCGCTGACAGGGCACAGAAACAAGCCACTAGCTGATCTGGCGGCAGTCGGCCAAGGTAAGGCTCCAGTTTCTCCAACATCAGGTTCACCAGGCGCCGACCTGAAAGTTTGCAGGATGAAAATAAATACATACGCAGGGGAAATAATGCAGGGGGCAGAGTTGACGATGATGAGCTGGCGTATACAAATAGTAATATAAAATAGGCGGCCAAGATAGGATTCCAGTTTCTCAAACATAAGGTTCACCAGGCGTCGACCCGAAAGTATGCAGGGTAGAAAAATAAAAATGAAGGTGGGTTTGGGGTGGGGGTGGGGGTGGGGGGTAGGATGAAGAGCTGACATGTCAACATAGTAAAGGCAAAGAGGCGGCTGAGGTAAGGTTCCAGTTTCGCCAACATCAGGTTCACCAGACGTCGACCTGAAAGTATGCAGGGGGAAGTCAAAAAAGTGGGTTTGGGGTGGGGGTGGGGGGTAGGATGAAGAGCTGACATGTTAACATAGTAAAGGCAAAGAGGCGGCTGAGGTAAGGCTCCAGTTTCGCCAACATCAGGTTCACCAGACGTCGACCTGAAAGTATGCAGGGGGAAGTCAAAAAAAGTGGGTTTGGGTTTTGGGGGTGGGGGGTAGGATGAAGAGCTGACATGTTAACATAGTAAAGACAAAGAGGCGGCTGAGGTAAGGCTCCAGTTTCGCCAACATCAGGTTCACCAGACGTCGACCTGAAAGTATGCAGGGGGAAGTCAAAAAAAGTGGGTTTGGGTTTGGGGTGGGGGGTAGGATGAAGAGCTGACATGTTAACATAGTAAAGGCAAAGAGGCGGCTGAGGTAAGGCTCCAGTTTCGCCAACATCAGGTTCACCAGGCGCCAACCTGAACAATGAAGTTTGCAGGGGTAAGATTATAATCAAGAGGTGAAGGTGCATTTGTGAAGGTGATGATATTATATAAACAATAAATGAGGCGGCTGGTATAAGGCTGCAGTTTCGCCAACATAAGGTTCACCAGGCGCCGACCTGAAAGAAAGAATGCAGACATGGGGTTATATAGAGATAAGGCTGTAGTTTCGCCAACATCAGGTTCACCAGGCGCCGAACTGAACAACGAAGTTTATAAACAATAAATGAGAAAGAAAGAATGCAGACATGGGGTTATATAGGGGGCAGAGGACGTGTGATATAGGGTGCAACAGAATGTGTTATATGGGGGCCAAAGGACGTGTGATATAGGGTGCCGATGTGTTGATATATGGGGCAGAGGACGTGTGAGATAGGGGGCACAGATTTGTTGATATAGGGGGCAGGAGGACGTGTGATAAGGGGGCCAGAATGTTTATAGGGGTCAGAGGACGTGGGTTATATAGGGGGGACAGAATGTGTGATATAGGGGCATAGGACGTGTGATAGGTGGGCACAGAATGTGTGATATCGGGGGCAGATGCACGTGTGATATTAGGGGGCACGAGAAATGTGTGATATAGGGTGGGCAAGGACGTTTGATATAGGGGGCAACAGAATGTGGTGATATAAGGGGGCAGAGCACGTGTGATATAGGGGACAGAATTTGTGATATAGGGGGCAGGAGGACGGTGATATAAGGGGGCACAGAATGTGTGATATAGGCCGGCAGAAGGACGTGTGATTAGGGGGCGCACAGAAATGTGTGATATAGGGGCAGGGACGTGTGATTATGTGGCACAGAATGTGGTGATATAGGGGGCAGAGGACGTGTGATATAGGAGGCTCACAAATTGTGATTAGGGGGCAGAGGACGTGTGAAATATTAGGGGGCACGAATGTGTGATATAGGGGGCAGAGGGACGTGTGATATATGGGGGGCACAGATGTGTTATATATGGGTGCAGGGACTTGTGATATAGGGGGCACAGAATGTGTTGCTATAGGGGGGCATGAGACCTGTGATATAGGGGACACAGAATGTGTGATATAGGGGGCAGAGGACGTGTGATATAGGGGGCACAGAATGTGTTATATAGGGGGCAGAGGACGTGTGATATAGGGGGCACAGAATGTGTGATATAGGGGGCAGAGGACGTGTGATATAGGGGGCACAGAATGTGTTTATATAGGGGGCAGAGGACGTGTGATATAGGGGGCACAGAAGATGTTATATAGGGGGCAGAGGGACGTGTGATATAGGGGGCACAGAATGTGTTATATAGGGGGCAGAGGACGTGTGATATAGGGGGCACAGAATGTGTGATATAGGGGGCAGAGGACGTGTGATATAGGGGGCACAGAATGTGTGATATAGGGGGCAGAGGACGTGTGATATAGGGGGCACAGAATGTGTTATATAGGGGGCAGAGGACGTGTGATATAGGGGGCACAGAATGTGTGATATAGGGAAACAGGGGACCGCTCATCTGGCAGGGTGTGTGTGGGGGTTGGGGAAGTTGGAGTTGGAGTTGGATTTTGGTGTGTGTGTGTGTGGGGGGGGGGGGTGGGGGGGGGGGTAGGACCCACCCACCCAACTCGTCCACCCACCTGGGTGTGTCTTGACACTACCAAAAGCAGTGTGTGTGTGTGTGTGTGTGTGTGTGTATGTGTGGTTGTGTGTGTGGGGGGGGGTAGGTCCCACCCAACCAACTCAACCACCCACCTGAGTGCGACTTCACGCTTCCAAAAGCTGTTTGTGTGTTTTTGTATGTGTGTGTGTGTGTGTGTGTGCGTGTGTGTGTGGTTGTGTGTGTGTATGTGTGTGTGGAGGGGGGGGGGGGGGGGGGGGGGGGGGTATGAACCACCCAACCAACTCAACCACCCACCTGAGTGCGACTTCACGCTTCCAAAAGCTGTTTGTGTGTTTTTGTATGTGTGTATGTGTGTGTGTGTGTGTGTGTGTGTGTGTGTGTGTGTGTGTGTGTGTGGTTGTGTGTGTGCATGTGTGTGTGTGTGTGTGGTTGTGTGTGTGTGTGGGGTGGGGTGGGGTAGGGGGGGGGATATAAACCAACCAACCAACTCAACCACCCACCTGGGTGTGACTTCACACTTCCAAAAGCTGTTTGTGTGTTTTTGTATGTGCGTGTGTCCGTTTGTCTGTAGGTGGTTGTGTGTGTGTATGTGTGTGTGGAGGGGGGTGTGTGGGGGGATATAAACCAACCAACCAACTCAACCACCCACCTGGGTGTGACTTCACACTTCCAAAAGCTTCTAGTAAAACAACGATGCCTCTAATGCCATGAGGCACACCACTAGATTGTACATCCACATCCCCTGTACTGCCGGATGTACTGCCAGGTGTACTGCCGCCCTCTCCATTATGTGTATGAAGCCTAGTTCCTGAGAAGCTTCCGGAAGAACGTGTAGTGCTGTTTGTACTGCTGCCCTCTTTTGTGCTGTGAGGGTGGCTGTTACTCGATCCATGCGTAGTGCTGCTTGTACTGCCACCCTCTCTTGCGCTGTAAGGGTGGCTGCGACTCACTCCATGTGTAGTGCTTGTACTGCCACCATCTCCTGCGCTGTAAGGGTGGCTGCGACTCTCTCCATGTGTAGTGCTTGTACTGCCACCCTCTCCTGCGCTGTAAGGGTGGCTGCGACTCTCTCCATGTGTAGTGCTTATACTGCCACCCTCTCTTGTGCTGGAAGGGTGGCCGTAACGCTTTCCATGTGTGGTGCTTGTACTGCCACCCTCTCTTGTGCTGTAAGGGTGGCTGCGACTCTCTCCATGTGTGGTGCTTGTACTGTCTGCATGTGTAGTGCTTGTACTGTCTCCATGTGTAGTGCTTGTACTGTCTTCATCATCTGAGAAGCTTCCGGAAGCAGAACCCCTCACACTCGTGTCAAGAGTGGTGTTCTGGATCTCACCATCAGATCTATCTGAGAACCTTCCGGAAGCACGACCACTAGCACTTGTGCCGAGTGTGGTGTTCTGGATCTCACCATCAGATCTATCTGAGAACCTTCCGGAAGCACGACCACTAGCACTTGTGCCGAGTGTGGTGTTCTGGATCTCACCATCAGATGTATCTGAGAACCTTCCGGAAGCACGACCACTAGCACTTGTGCCGAGTGTGGTGTTCTGGATCTCACCATCAGATGTATCTGAGAACCTTCCGGAAGCACGACCACTAGCACTTGTGCAAAGTGTGGTGTTCTGGATCTCACCATCAAATCTATCTGAGAACCTTCCGGAAGCACGACCACTAGCACTTGTGCCGAGTGTGGTGTTCTGGATCTCACCATCAGATCTATCTGAGAACCTTCCGGAAGCACGACCACTAGCACTCTTGGCGAGTGTGGTGTTCTGGATCTCACCATCAGATCTATCTGAGAACCTTCCGGAAGCACGACCACTAGCACTCTTGGCGAGTGTGGTGTTCTGGATCTCACCATCAGATCTATCTGAGAACCTTCCGGAAGCACGACCACTAGCACTCGTGCCGAGTGTGGTGTTCTGGATCTCACCATCAGATCTATCTGAGAACCTTCCGGAAGCACGACCACTAGCACTTGTGCCGAGTGTGGTGTTCTGGATCTCACCATCAGATCTATCTGAGAACCTTCCGGAAGCACGACCACTAGCACTCGTGCCAAGTGTGGTGTTCTGGATCTCACCATCAGATCTATCTGAGAACCTTCCGGAAGCACGACCACTAGCACTTGTGTCAAGAGTGGTGTTCTGGATCTCACCATCAGATTCATCTGGTGGGGTCCTGCCCCCCCCCTGCCCACTTGTACTGCCCAGTACAGCTTTGCTCATGATGTTCCGCCATACTTTCATGGAAGAGTTTGAAACCTGAACCCTGGACTGCTTAACGTACTTGTAGCAGTACGCATGTTGGCGGTAGCTGAGGGGGCTGAGCAGGGGTTGCAGTACAGCCTTGCTGACTTTGAGTGCTGACGTGGCGCTGACCTGGCAGTCCAGGATGTGTAGGGCAGCTAGGATTGGGACCAGTTTGTCAAGTGACAGCTCAGCAAGAGGTACCTGGGGGGCCACTCTGTTCAAAAGCTGCAGAAGTTGGCCATAGTTGGCTTTGGCACCCCCACTTCTTTCCTCATTAGCAAGTTCTGGAGTTGTTGCTGGCCGTGGCAATTTTGGTGCTGCTGCTGGTGGTGTTGAAGTGGCAGATGTGTAGTGCTTGGAGGGGGGAGTACAATTACAGCTACTTCGGCAATCCTGCGGGGGATGAGAATAACATTTGATAATAAATTTGAAACATGTCTGTGATATTTGTGAACTCTGTGGTATTTTTGGTGCTGCTGTTGGTGGTGCTGTTGGTGGTGTTGTTGCAAGGGGCCACAAAAGTGACTTCAAGGCAAATGGGGGCCTGAATACTTGAATGCAAGGGGGCAAATAGTGACTTCCAGGCAAGTGGTGGCCTGAATACTTGAACGCAAGGGGGCGTATAGTGACTTCAAGGCAAATGGGGGCCTAAATACTTGAACGCAAGGGGGCGTATAGTGACTTCCAGGCAAATGGGGGCCTGAATACTTGAACGCAAGGGGGCGTATAGTGACTTCAAGGCAAATGGGGGCCTGAATACTTGAACGCAAGGGGGCGTATAATGACTTCAAGGCAAATGGGGGCCTGAATACTTGAATGCAAGGGGGCAAATAGTGACTTCCAGGCAAATGGTGGCCTGAATACTTGAACGCAAGGGGGCGTATAGTGACTTCAAGGCAAATGGGGGCCTGAATACTTGAATGCAAGGGGGCAAATAGTGACTTCAAGGCAAATGGGGGCCTGAATACTTGAATGCAAAAGGCAAAAAAAGTGACTTCCAGGCAAATGGGGGCAAACTGAAAAGTGAAAGACACCAACCCCCAAAAGTGTGATGGGCATTATATGTGGTGGATCTCTCCCCTAATAGCATATATGGACTGGTATTTAGTAAAGGAACACCCTAGTTCCACTCCCAGGTCATTCTTGGCGACATCAATTGATAAAAGTCCCATGCAGCGTCGCAAGCAACGCGGGAAATTGGCGGAGTGTGTTGGCACGGAACAAAAGGTGGCAACGATGGAGCTGACCGAAGCGAGTTAGTTACGCGACCGTTGGCTGACGTGTCAGGCTTCAATTTTTTGGTTGGACGCACAAACGGACAACGGGGTAACGTAACGACAACGGTAACGACAACGGGGTAACTAAACCCGCCCCCTTGAAGAGGGGGCTCCGCCAAAAAACATAAGGGGTTACTGTAAACTGGTGGCCAAGGTGGTTCATTACTATTACGGAACAAAAGGTCTAGAAAAAAGTGCCTGAAAAGTACATGATTTTGAAAAAATGTCAGATTTCCCCCTCCCACCCCCTCCCAAGGTCCAAACTTTGGAGGACCATGCCTGTTTTCTACTGGGCAAAATAAAAAATTAAAAACGGATTCTTCATCCTCTCTATGATATCTACGAAGTTGGAGGATGGGATCATTTTGGTTAGGAGTTGCCCCCCACTGGCTTTCAATTTCAATTTCAATTGCCCCCCACTTGCTTAAATGTGGTTTATTTTTCTTTTAACTCGTGATATGTGTGATGTTAGTGAAATTTCCGAAATGTGTGAACTTTGTGGAATTTATGATATGCGTGATATTTCCGAAATTTGTGAAATGTGTGATCGTGAATGAAATTTGATACAGGAATGTGAACCCTAGGGTAAACCAATGTGTGTGTGTGTGTGTGTGTGTGTGTGTGTGTGTGTGTGTGTGTGTGTGTGTGTATGTGTGTGTGTTCTGGATAAGAAACAGGAATGTTAACCCTAGTGCTATACAATGTGTGCGTGTGTGTGTATGTGGGTGTGTGCATGCATATGCGTGTGTGCATGCTTGTGTATGTGTGTGTTTGTGCGTGTGTTTTGTGTGGGTATGTGAGTAAGTACACTGTGGGGTTGGTCACACTCCACCATGTGGAGTTGGTCACACCCCATCCACACCCCAATATGTCCCAGTGCCTCACCTTTACTTGTGACCAAGCCAATGGCCTAGGCCCTAGGGCAACAGCAGGTGGCGTGGCTCTAGCTCCCCACCCGCACCCTAACATGTCCCAGTGCCTCACCTTCACTTGACCAAGCCAATGGCCTAGGCCCTAGGGCAACAGCAGGTGGCGTGGCTCTAGCTCCCCACCCGCACCCTAACATGTCCCAGTGCCTCACCTTCACTTGTGACCAAGCCAATGGCCTAGGCCCTAGGGTAACAGCAGGTGGCGTGGCTCTAGCTCCCCACCCGCACCCTAACATGTCCCAGTGCCTCACCTTCACTTGTGACCAAGCCAATGGCCTAGGCCCAAGGGTAACAGCAGGTGGCGTGGCTCTAGCTCCCCAGCCCCTTTGCTGCCCATGCTGAGTAACATGACTCATGCTAGCACAGGCAGTACACGTTAGAGCTAGGCCCCCTAACTGCTCTTGTACTTGCTACTGCTCATATTGGTGGGGCTGTACCAGGGGATGAGGGCTGGCATGATGGAGCTTGATTTGGGCTGAGATGCTGCTGCTTTTCTTGCTGCTGCTGCTGCTAATGCTGCTGCTGCTTCTGCTACGCTTGCTGCTTCTGCTACTGTTGCTGCTGCTATTGCTGTTGCTGCTGCTCCTGCTGTTGCTGATGCTGCTGCTGTTGCTGCTGCTGTTGCTACTGCTACTGTTGCTGCTGTTGCTGTTGCTACTGTTGCTGCTGCTGCTGCTATTGCGCTTGCGGAGGGTCTAGCAAATATGGCAATGCAAGCTCTACTGTGACCGTTGCGCTCGCGTCTTCCTGTTTGCGCTACGGAAGGAGGGCGAGCAGTGGAGTAGCGTAACCAAGCTCGCCAAGCGCTAATGTACGATCTCAACTGGGAAATTACGATTGGACTATTGTAGTTGGATAAGAGCTATTAGATTGTCGGGATGGGAGCGGTGGTGTGCGGGTAGGAGAAAAAAACGTCAAATTGACCTTTAGAGGTGATTTCCGCAGAGAGCCGAGTTTCTGGTGCAATTATCGGAATTGCCGCTATCAGATGCGCAATTCCTAGCTAGTAGTCAGTCACTTCCGTGTCGTGAGAGAGAATCCGAGGGATGGAAACGGAT
>JACBWV010000782.1:70000-106342 GCA_013435795.1 Chlamydomonas sp. ICE-L | reverse complement strand
TTTACAATACCGCGCCACCACTCTTTTACTCCCCCTACCCGACGTCCCCTCGAGCCCACCATCACCGAGTATGGCCTCTTCTTCAGCCAAGCTGCTGCGGCTCCACCTTCTGAGGTCCCGGATGTTGACGACATGGACCACGAGGAGCTCGTCCAGCAAGTCAAGGCTTGGGAGCTGCACGAGCTCTCCAAGGAGAAAAGAAAAGGCGCTGGAGGGCCGGCACCTTCGCCTCCCGACCTTTCAGCTACCGAGAAGGAGCTGAAGGAAGCGCGGATGGCTGTCAAAGTCAATGGCAAGAAGGTCGCCACAAGGCCTGACTCCACGCCGCTTGGCAAGGCTGCCGCGCACGTTGCCCTCGTGGAGAAGGACAGGGTTATCGCTAGCCTCGAACTTCTTCACCATCACGAGGCCGAGGCCACCGCATCCAAGCACCTTGAGGAGATGGCTCGGCTCCAAATGCGAATGAGGGATGCCGAACAGGAGACACTTCGAGTTTCCGCTCACCTGAGGGCCCGCTGCTGGATCGCCTGCAACGCCCCCCGCCCCCGCTGGACAACCCGCGGCCCCCACAGCTGGACTGCCTGCGGGCCCCCCTGCTGATGGATCGCCTGCTGCTGGCCAGCCCGCTGCTGAAGCGCCCGCTGCAGGACCGCCCGCTGTTGGCCCTCCCGCTGGGACCTCATTCGGACGCTTTAATGGCTCTACGTGCCCAGATTGAGCTGCTGGAGGCCAAGGCCAAAGTGGCTGAGCTACAAGCTGCGGCAGCTAAGGTAGAGTCACATGTTTTGCCCTTGGTCCCGAGGCCCTTAGTTGGCAAGTATGAACGTCCATCCCTTTGGACTGGTGTAGAAGATAAGAAGCTCCCGAGGGGTAGGATTTGGTGGAAGTTGCTAGAGTCATATTGCACGTTGCACCATATGTTAGTACCATCCAACATACCAAACTTCTTTGGTGGGGTAGCTGCCGAGTGGCTAGACCACCTCATGACCGCGTCACCGGCCATTACGTGGGCTGAGATAAAAACTCAGTTCCTAAACTTCTATGACCCCTACCATGCCGACGACGACATCAATGCACGCCAACGGCTGCATGCCAACTCGATTCGGCAGACCTCGACGGTTAGGCATTACGCTATGGCTTTCCAAAACGAAGTGCGCATTGCCGGGGGTATGCAATTGGATGATCAGCTAGTTCTGTTTCGGTTTGGTCTGATTCCAACCATCGAGGCACGATGGCGCAGACGTACTGCTGCACAAGGAGGCCGATTTTCCTCTTTAGACGAGCTTGTCGAACATTGCTGCTGCCATTGAAACTGAACTTGCTGCCACCAAAACACCAACCCCTGCCTCGGCCATGTACGTTCAGGCAAAAGGCAAACGGCCTGGTGGACCTCACGAGGGGTCCACCCAGCACAAGCACAAGAAGGGCACGGCCCAGACTCCAGCTGCAACGGGCCCGCCGCCCTTTTCCAGCCCTGCGGGACAGCTACAATTTGCTGAAAGCATAAGTGGAAGCAGGCTGACGGTCAGCCCTGGACACCGGATGCTATTAAACTAGCTAAGGAGGGTAACTTATGTTACAAGTGTGGTACGAAGCGCACGGCCGCTACAGCCACTGCCCCCTCCAAGTGCCCTAGCTGCCCTGCCGTTAGGAAGTAGGATGTAGGTCTGCTTGTAGACATAGATAGGGATGTTCTTTTTCAGTTTCCGTCCCCTACTATCTGTGTAACACCATCTACAGCACAGACCACATCCCCTCCTTGCCTTCCGACCCTGCCCCCGCCTCCTGCCATTCCATGCATATCTGCTTGCACAACAGCTTGTGTCCACGCGGACCAAGCTACCGCACACTTTGAGGCCACCCTATCGGGGGTATCTGGCAAAGTTCTCATTGGCAGTGGAGCAGACTCTGTCTTCGTAGACGCAGAATTCTGTGCTAGGGCAAGTTTAGCCACCTTTACGGGCTCACCAGTCATGGTGCGGGTAGCTGATGGATCCCAAGTCCTCACTACTACGAGAACGAGTTTTGTCCTGAACTTAGGCAAACATAGGTCAGAAATTAAATCTGCTTATGTCCTCCCTACGCTAGGGCCCGGCACCACCGCACTTCTCGGAAGAAGTTGGATGATGCAGACGGGGTGCTGCATTGGTTTTGAAGAGACACGTCTCAGAGCCAGTTTCAAAATAGCTAAAAAGCATAAACGTAGAGTAGCAGTCGAACTGTACTCCACCCGACTCGAGTCGGAACCTCTCTCCATCAAGGAATTGGTTGCTTATACTTTGGCACGTATCGAATTTTTTGACACAGCACAGCGAAAAACGCCAGGAACCCTGTTGAACAGAGCACTTAAAAAGTTTATCCGCAAATCAAAACAAAAACTCAATTGTTTCGAAGTCCTAGTCACATCAGTGGACCAAGACGACGATGCCTTTACAATTCGAGTAACGGCCGCACAAGCAAACACGGTGCAACAAACGAAACACGAATGGATAATCTCGGGTTGCGAAACGGACTTTAAAAAGGTCTTCGCCCCGGCAGACAAGATTTCTGACCTTAGGGCTAACACCCCATTCGTATGCCCCCTCACGGAGGCGGCATCCCCACAATTCTCTCGAGGACTCAGGTTGTCCCCCGCAGAACTGCTAGAGGTCCAAAACCAAGTTAAAGACTTGTTGGCCAAAGGCTACATCAGCCCTAGCTCGAGCCCGTGGGGCGCACCAGTCCTTTTCATCGCCAAACCCGATGGCTCTTGGAGGATGGCTATCGACAATCGTAAATTGAACAAGGTCACGGTACCAAATCGCTATCCCCTCCCACGAATTGACGATCTGTTTGACTCAGTTCGAGGAGCTAGTGTGTTCTCAAATCTGGATTTACGTAATGCGTACCACAACATACGGTTACATGATTCAGACGATGTAGCCGTTGCCGACAGTGCAAGTGATGATCTGGAACACTGGTCGGGTTCCGATACTGCGTATGGCTGGGGTGTTCCAGTCGACCCAGGCTTCGTTGATATAGAGGCAAATAAGGCCGGCCCTGTTCAACCAGGCAGTAGTTCTGCACTGGGGGCTATACTACCGGTTACTGCTGATACTGCTGATATCCCCGCTGCTCATGTACAAGTAAACTGCTTGTACGTGGGAGCATACATTTCTACTTCCACTGAACTAACCTTCAAAGCTGCCATGCTTCCCTCCAACCCTGACAGGGATCAATGGCTCCTTGCTATGAAGGATGAGATGGTCCCGAAAACTGCGTTCATAACCCCGATGGGACTCTATGAATTCAAGGTTCTCCCTTTTGGGCTAGCAAATGCACCCTCGGCCTTTACAAAAGTCATGAACACCGTGTTCAGAGATATAATTGGCAAATTCGTCGTCATTTACTTGGATGATATTCTCATCTACAGCAGTAATGATGAAGAACACGAAAAACACATTCGAATTGTGTTACAAACGTCTTGAAGATAACCACCTCTTTCTTAAACGAGAAAAGTGTTTCTTCTATAGACCGGAAGTCAAAAACCTAGGGCATGTGCTCTCCGGTGAAGGCGTCCGAGTCAACGAAACGAAGGTGAAAGCAGTTGCAGATTGGCCCACACCTACCTCCTCGAAGGAAGTTCAGCAGTTCCTAGGACTCTCTAACTTTTTCAGAAAGTTTATCCAAGGTTACTCGACGCTCGCAGCCCCTCTAATCCAGATTTCGAATCTAACAGACAGGCCAGCACCGATTTCACCGAAATTGAAACCGCCAGGATTGACAAAATCACCGACGGTGACACCAAGTCCGAAACCACTCGGAAAACGACAGGCAGGGCTCAAGGGACCTGCATTTCAAAATGGTTGGACCCAAGCCTGCCAGGAGGCATTCCTCGGCATCAAAGAAAGTCTTACGAAGGCTCCTTTGCTTGCACACCCTGACCCAGCGAAGGACTATCGGGCGGTAACCGATGCTTCTGTCGTTGGTACAGGGGGCGTTCTCATGCAAGATGGGCGACCCATCGCATACCACTCTCACAAATTCTCAAGCGCTGAACGAAACTACTCCACGGGCGAGCAAGAATTACTCGCAGTGTACTTGGCCTTGAAAGAATGGCGATGCTACCTCGAAGGTTGCACTGCCAAGTTCGAACTTGACACCGACCACGAACCCCTCGTCTACCTTGCAAATCAGCCCATGCTGAGCAGAAAGCAGGCACGATATCTTGAGTTTTCTCGCGCTTCACGAACATAAGTGGGCTCATATCGCGGGCCGTACTAACGTAGCTGACCCTCTGAGTAGGAATCCAGCCTTCTCAGAGGCTACGGCTTTGTTCATTCAGAGGCTGTCCGCAAATGACCCACTCCACATGCGCGAAATAGCCCCAGATATTCTGCATGGTTACACGGAAGACTTGTGGTTTGATAATCCGCACAATACCAAGTACCTCTCCAAACGGGCAGATGGTTTCTGGGTTGGCACCGGCAAATCCATACGAGCAGCATCTGAGTCGCAGATCGTTGTACCAAATGGTAATTCGCTCAAAGCTCGGATTTTGTTTGCTTTCCACGATACCCAACGAAGTGGACATGGAGGCATCGACCGAACTTTTCGATCTGTTGCACGCTACTATTGGTGGCCTGCCATGCGACTCGATGTCGTTGATTACGTACGCCACTGTGATTCTTGCCAACGGTTAAAAATTTCACATCAGAACCCGCAGGGTAACCTTCAACCCCTTTCGATTCCGACCGCCCCCTTCGATTCACTGTCCATGGACTTCATCGTTGGGCTACCGAAATCGAATGGTTTTGATCAGATCTACGTGATCGTTGATCGCCTTACGAAGATGGTCAAACTTATCCCATGCAAAACGACAGACGATGCTGAAAAGATTGCTACCCTGTTCCACGAGCGCGTGCTCAGCGAACAAGGCCATCCGCTTTCCATCATCTCTGATCGCGATGTTAAGTTCACGAGTAAATTTTGGCAAACACTCTTAACTCTGTGCGCTATCCGACCTGGAATGTCGACTGCATTTCACCCATAAACAGATGGTCAAACAGAACGTATGAACAGTGTTCTCGAAGACACTCTTCGCCATTTTTCCTCTGCGAATCAGAAAAATTGGGCCAGTCTTTTGCCGAATGCACAATTCGCCATCAACAACTCGTACAACAGAAGCATTCGAGATTTTCCGTTTCGGTTGCTGTACGGTAGATACCCTCGAGTGGCACTACAACCATCAGATGATGTCATCGCTACGGCACATCAACCAGCCCTGTCCTGGGTCGAGCATATGAATAATGCATATGACACGGCCAAGGCAGCGCTTAAATCCGCGAAGGATCGTCAAAAAACGTATGCAGACTTGCCCCGTCGACCGGTGAAGTATACTCACGGTCAGGAAGTTTTGTTGAACTCGAAGAACATCAAATACTGGCCTGGTATGACTCGGAAGCTCATGCCCAGATTCGTTGGTCCCTACAAAATCTCTCACACTATCCAAAAGAGGGGGGAGACCATTGCAGTGACTCTATCCCTCCCCGAAGGATGGAAGATTCATCCAACGTTTCACGTATCTCTTGTCAAAGAATACCTATCCGACGGGACTGGGTTTATTAGACCAAATCCGGAATTGTTACGCACATGCGGTGAACCTATCTACGAGATTAGCAACGTTGTTGATCACAAGATACAGTCTGGTACGGTGTATTACTATGTACAATGGTTACACTCAGACCATGTTCACTCTTGGGAACTCGAAGAAGAGTTGTTACCTATGTGCTCTGAACAAATCGATTTGTATTGGAGACAACACCCTTCTCGGGTACGACCCGTGATAGGTGCCAACGACCCGAAACCTAAAACGGTTAAAAAACCTACTCACAGGGATTATGCGACTGTAACCCCTGATGAGTTTCTCATTCGAAAGAGTACTAGACTTCAGGAGAAGGCTAGGGCTAGAGAAGGGGGAATTGTGGTGGATAACGATCCTCCCACTGAGTTGCCACGCGGTGGTGACGACTTTCCGACAGATGACGAACGACTTCTGTAGGCAGTTGAAACCGAGCGAATTGACCCACTGATCAGTGTCTGATCAGCTACTCGGGAATACCTAAAACGAGGGTTCCATTAGGGTCTAGACGCGCTGGAAGCGGGA
Source organism: Chlamydomonas sp. ICE-L (assembly GCA_013435795.1). NCBI lineage: Eukaryota > Viridiplantae > Chlorophyta > Chlorophyceae > Chlamydomonadales > Chlamydomonadaceae > Chlamydomonas > Chlamydomonas sp. ICE-L. Next base: position 100,197 of record JACBWV010000782.1, on the reverse strand, counting down.
AGGGAGTCTTAAGCCGTGCTTCTGACTCTTAGGGCCGTCTAAACTCCTGAGATCATTTCTTAGGCTTCCAGTTACAAGACACTCCGTGTTACAAGGTATTCATATACCACACAGTCCCCCCTATAAAACGCACACGCACACAAATAGAGCATGCCCGAGAGCATGCCCGATGTCCGTCATCGCCGCCCGATGTCCGTCATCGCTGTCCGATGTCCGTCATCGCTGTCCGACGTCCGTCAGGCCCAGGAACGGTATGTCCATCAGGGGCAGGGGCGGCAGAAACTGCCACATGGGCATGAAGGGCGAGAACCCTATTTGCCCCCCGCGCGTCGTCCCCTGTAAGGCTTTTTTCTTCCATTCCTGCGCTCGATCCATCGCCTCCATCTCCCACTACGCGCGCAGGCGCGTGCATCAACTCATTTAGAGCTATTCCACCGACGGGATTGAACCACAATCATACAATGCATTACTCCACGTAGCTCTCTCGCCACCGAACGTAGACACTTGCTCCAACCCTCGGTACCTAGCCGCTGCTAAGGAATCGAATCCAACGTTGCTTCGGAATCTTCCCCACCGACCGTCCATTTTGCTCGTCCGTCTCCATCGCATCCTATACTGACGCAGGTGCAACCCCTCCCCAGACCCACATGTATGTCTGGCTTGGATTTGTGTCCCCCACCCACCCCACCCCATCAAGCATCGGTGCACTCCCCCTTGCAGCCGTTTTATTTTGTTCATCCAGCAATAGCAGCAGCGGCAACGAAACTGTGATTCCCTTGCAGCGCAGCTTTTTCTAGGTGCACAATATCACGCATCTTGATTGATGCGCAGTCGAGGCGGACTACAATGATAGGATTCGAAAGCTAGCAGAAGACAGTTGCTGACTCGCTGCTCTGAGCTGCGATTGTCAGGAAGTGCAGCGAGGAGGAGTAAAGAAAAAACTACAGCCAATAAGCATTCCAAGGGAGACAAGGCTTTGTGCTTGCAGCAAGGATGGGAGAAAGGCATAAGCAAGGCAACTTCGGCCAGTCTGCTCTAGAGCCATTGAGTGAGTATGGGATGGCAGCATGTCTGTAACTTGGTTACTGCTAGTTTCTCCCCTTCGTGCAGTAGCATCCCATGGTTTGTCCCTTATGGGGCACCCCATCGCTGCCTTCTTCAAACACGCATGCCCTCTCCCATATCGTCATTTGTGCATGCAAAAATAAAAACTACATACCATGTTGCTCCTCCCATGATGCACCAGATGTTGAAGACTGGACTGACAGGCTTGTTCATCAGAGCAAACCACATACACATGCAAGTGCAAATGAGAATGCATATGGACACGTTCACGCAGATGACGGCACTCACAAACACATTGACATACAAACACACAGCACGCACACACACAAACAGTACAAACACACTCAAACTGGCAACAGGAGGAAAAAACACAAGCACACAAACACACACACACACTCAAACAGTACATACGCACACGCACACAAACCAACAACAGGAATAAACAACACTCACACACACACACTCACACACACAAACAGTATAAACACACACACACGCATAAACAATAAAAACACGCACAAGACACATGCACACAAAATACACACATGCAAATAAACACTGACAGCACACACACACGTACAAACACACACAAACATACACAGACGCAGACAAACACAAACACAAGCGCAAACGCGTGCATAACTTAGTATTCGCCATGTCACCATACCCTACGGCAGCCTGCACCTGTTCAGGTTGTTAAACAGGTGTTCAGGGTGTTAAACACCTGTTTATGTACATCATTGGTAACAAGTTCGATGCAGCGTCGCCTGCAACGCTAAAAAATGGTGGAGAGTGATCGCGAGAGAGCGACAGGTGGCAACGGAAGCGAGTTAGTTACGAGATCGTTGGCTAACGTGTCGGGCTTCATCACGGTCAGACGGATGGATGGATGGATGGTTGGATGGACGGACAAATGGGTAACCCTGGGGGCTCCCGCCCCCCAGAGGGGGGGGCTCCGCCAAAAAGGTAGTTGTTCATTTGCCAAAGTGAATAAGCACTGACACCCCGCACATTACCTCCTTCCCATGCAGCTTCTCTGCCACAATCGTCTTCCGCCAATGCACAACAACACATGCAAGTGTCCTTTTCCAAAGTGAATAAGTTTAAACACCCGCACATTAACTTCTTTCCTTGCAGCGTCTCTGTCACAATTCCAAGTCGCAGCAGTGCATGCAACTCTCTTTTGCCAAGGTGAATAAACACTAACACCCTGCACACGACCTCCTCCACTTACAGCGTCTCTGTCACAACAGTCTTCCACCAATGCGCAACAACACATGCAACTCTCTTCTGCCAAATTGAATAGACTCTAACACCCCGCACACGACCTCCTTCCCTTGCAGCGTCTATGTCACAACCGTCTTCCACTAATGCACAACAGAGCATGCAGCTGTCCTTTGCCATTTCAAGCTTCGGAAGCTTTGTCAAGGGCCGTCGCAAGCTCGTGAGCACTGAAAAAACTCTCGCATATCAGCTGTCCAGTGCACATGCTGGTACCATGGACGAAGCCCACAGCCCCTCCTCCGGTCCCCGCCCCCGCTGGATGCAGGCTGTGCAGGGGAAGAGCGCGTCCTACGCCCCCCCATCCATGGATCCAGGCTGTCAACAGCAGGGGGCCCAGGGCGCACAGTCCCAACCACTTCACCTAACTCGTGACGGACCACTTCAAGCCAAGCCAGGAGGCCCTCCAAATCTTTTAGACCCCCCAAAGCCCCCGAAAAAAGTGCAGTGCCAGGCGTATGTGGCATGGGCACGCATGCCGTTTTTCATCAGCTCCTCGAACCCAGGATCGGCTGAAGCCCACTCGGTGAAATACCTGTTGTTTGAGGCGGAGCAGGCAGAGCTGGAACGGGCCAACATCAGAGAGCAAGCAAAGCAGGCAAAGCGGTTAGGGAAGATACAAGCCCAGGAAGCCAAGTTTGAAGATAATGGGAGCGCTGGCATTAGCACCAGTGCCAGCATTAGCACCAGCACTAGCACTAGCACCAGCACTAGCGCCAGCACCAGCACCAGCACCAGCAACAACAGTAAGAGCACGGACGGGCCTGGAGGAGGGGTAGATAGGAGGGATAGCAAGTGGAGCTGGATGAAACCTTGGAAATGGAAGAAACATGGCCAAGCCATAAGCAGCGGGTCGTCCGAGCAGGCAGGAGCATCAGCACCTAACAACATGATCAACGACGCATGGGAGCAGACTCTGTGGGAAGCGTTCAAGCAGATGGATACAGATGGTAGCGGCAGTATAGACAGGCACGAGCTCCAAGCTTCACTCATTAAAGTGGGTCTACCAAGTACAAAGTAAGTGTTGAGGGTGATGGTGGTGTTGGTGATGCTAGGTGGTGGTGTATGGATTGTGGTGGTGGTAGTGGCAGTATAGACAGGCATGAGCCCCACGCTTTATGTATGTGGGTATACCAAGTACAAAGTAAGTGTTGACGGTGATGGTGCTGGTGCTAGGTGGTGGTGTAGGGGCGGCGGTGGTGGTGGTGATGTGAAAAGTGGGGCTATAGTAGTATCTAGTAGTAGTCAGTAGCTAGCAATAGCTATTTGACATGCTCTCTCTTTTTATGTTGCTGTCAAGGGGTCTTTAGCAGTATTTATCTACGTATCTTGCAATCCAGGGGTAGCTAGTAGCAGCTATTAGTAGCTATCAGTAGCTATTAGTAGCTATTAGTAGCTGTTAGTAGATATAAGTAGTTAGTAGTAGTTAGGAGTAAGTAGCTAGTAGTAGCTAGTAGTAGGTAGTATTTAGTAGTAGCTACTTGTAGCTAGTAGTAGTTAGTAGTTAGTAGTAGCTAGTAGTAGGTAGTACCTACTAGAATTTAGTAGTAGTAAGTAGGTAGTAGTAGCTAGTTGTACTTAGTAGCTAGTTGTAGCTAGTCGTAGCTAGTGGCAGTTAGTAGCTAGTAGTAGTTAGCTGCTAGTTGTAGCTTAGAGTAGTTAGTAGCTAGAAGTAGTTAGAAGTCGCTACTTGTAGTGTAGTATCTAGTAGAAGTGGTTGACATGGTATCTTATAATGCAGCTATGAACCTTGCCCCTCTTCCTTGTTGTGTACAATTAAATGGTACGCCTTATTACGAGGCGTGAGGTTGAGGGGGCCGGCCCGTTTGCTTGCACTGGGGCCAACCACCAAAACTCGCTCCTTGTATTCTTTACCACAGGTAGTTTGTTAGAGATGTGATGACTGAGTATGACACAGTAGCTAGTAGCAATTAGTAGTTAGTAGCTAGTTGAAGTAGCTGGCATAGTATCTTCTAATGCAGCTATGTTACCTATATACCACGCCTCTCTTATTCCATGCTTTCTTTACCTCGGGGAGTTTGTCAGATGTGATGACTGAGTATGACACAGTAGTTAGTAGCAAGGAGAAGTAGCTGACACGGTATCTTCTAATGCAGCTATATATAGGGAACGGCAAATCATATGATATTGACCAAAGACGAGAATGATATCATATGATATCATGCAAAATCGTATGATTTAATATCATAAGATATGATGCCCCAGGCCAAAGTTACCTCGTCAGACCGCCGGCATCATATGATATCATATGATGACATGATATCATATGATATCATATTACCTATCCCTAGCTATATACCACGCCTCTCTTACTCCATGTTTTCGTCACCATGGGGAGTTTGTCAGAGGTGTCATGACTGAGTATGGCATAGTAGTTAGTAGCTAGGAGAAGAAGCTGACAAGGTATCGTCTAATGCTGCTATATACCACGCCTCTCGTACTCCATGCTTTCTTTACCTCGGGCAATTTGTGCGCGATGTGATGACTGAGTATGACATAGTAGTTAGTAGCTAGTATAAGTAGCTGACATGGTATCTTCTAATGCAGCTATATTCCACGCCTCTCTTACTCCATGCTTTCTTTACCTCGGGGAGTTTGTGCGCGATGTGATGACTGAGTATGACACAGTAGTTAGTAGCTAGTAGAAGTAGCTGACACCGTATCTTCTAATGCAGCTATATACCAAGCCTCTCTTACTCCATGTTCTCTTTAACACAGGGAGTTTGTGCGCGATGTGATGACAGAGTATGACACTGACAAGAACAACTCCATCGACTTTGGTGAATTCAAGGTAGGTTGATCCAGCAGCGATTAATTAGGGACCCAAGTAGGGGTATTGGGGGTGATAGGGTCGAGAGTGAGGGGGGTGGGGGTGATAGGGTCGAGGGTGACGGGGGTAGGAGGGTGGGGGTATTGAGGGTGATAGGGTCGAGGCTGAGGTGGGTGGGGTGGGGTATTGGGGGTGATAAGGTTGAGGGTGAGAGGGATGGGGTATTGGGGGTGAGAGGGTCAACCAGGCATGAACAAGACAGCCATTACCTTGAATTCAAGTTAGGTTAATCCAGCAGCGACCCTCTAATTGTTTTTGGCGGAGCCCCCCTTCTGGGGGGCAAGAGCCCTCAGATTCACCCCGTTGTCTGTCTTTGCGTCCGCCCGACCGCGACCGACGACCGAGACAAAGCCTGACACGTCAGCCAACCGTCTCGTTACGAACTGTCTTCCCTCAGCTCCATTCCGTTGCCACCTGTCGTTCCGTTGCCAACACTGTCCGCCAAGTTTCCGCGTCGCTTGCGACGCTGCATAGGACTGCTTTTCTTTTCTAAGGTAGGGAGGTCTAGCAGCGACCCTCTGAAATGTTTTTGGCGGAGCCCCCTCTTCAAAGGGGCGGGAGCCCCCGGGGTTACCCCGTTGTCCGTTTGTTCGTCCGACCGCCCCCCCCCCCCCCCCCCGAGACGAAGCCTGGCATGTCAGCCAACGTAACTAACTCGCTTCCGTTGCCACCTTTCGTTCCGTTGCCAGCACACCCATCCATTTTTTAGATTTTTTTTAAGCGACCCTATGAAATATTTCTTTCTTTTTGGTCCAGCAAATCGTACAGGTTGACCTACCCTTCTAGAGGAAGTTGGATTTTATTATATTTTTATTTGATCTGATTGTTTCATGGGCTTCTTCCGGGCTGCCAATTCCAGATCCCTTGCATACATTCATAGGAGCTGGCACTTAACCCCCCAGAACCCTACACCCTACACCCTGAATCCTGAACTCTGAACCCCACAAACCTGCACAACTTTCTAAACTCGTCCACCACCCATCTGATGTCAGCAATTTTGCAGGAAGCAAGAAAAGATGATGGGCAAAGCCTTCAGGTAAGCAAGTTGGTGGGGGATTGAGGTGCGCACTGTTTCTATTTTGGGCTCATGGCAGCTTCCCACCAGCTCCAATATCCAGCCACTGGGTCAAACCCACAGCTTGCAGCTACATCGGAATGCCTGTCATGTCGGCTTTCAGACGCACCTGTAAGCATCAATTTTGCAAGAAGTGAGAAAAGATGATGGGCAAATCCTTCAGGTAAGCAAGTTGGTGGGGGATGGAGATGAGCACTGTATCTTTTGGGGGGTACTCATGGCAGCTTCCCACAAGCTCCAATATCCAGCCACTGGGTCAAACCCACAGCTTGCAGCTGCATTGGAATGCCTGTCTTGTAGGCATTCAGATGCACTTGCTAGCATTGAACTTGTAAGAAGCGAGAAAAGATGATAGGCAAAGCCTTCAAGTAAGCAAACAAGCTCCTGGCTGACTTTGTGCTCCGGGTTCGGGGGGCAGCACGTCGCACTGGGGTCACACCGAGTCGCTCAATTCGTGACGCGTCGCACGGAAAACAAACAGATCAGGTAAGCAAACAAGGTCTAAGCTTAGTTTTAGCATTGGCCTGACCTTGGTCACTTCCCGACGACCCAATCCACTGACACGTTTCCCCTTGATGATGATATATTGGGGGAAAAAGGAAAAGCAAAACCAGGGTCTGCGTAAACCTCTTCGACCCTCTTTGACCCTCTTCAACCCTCTTCGTTGCAGTGTTTTTCTTTTGGGCTATGCGCAGCAGCTTTTAAGCAGCTCCCCGAGCTATATCTTCATCCAAACCTTTAGCAGCCTAGGCACCTGGAAGCTGATACCATCAGCTTTCCAGTGATCCTGGAATCTTTGGGTTTGGCCCAGTGGCAGTCTCAGGGAGCTACCTAGAAGCTGGTGCTGGTAGCCGAAAAGAGAAACAGTGCTTCGTCGCGCGACGCCAAGGCTTGGGTTCCGCTGCCAGTGCCGTGTATGTACGCAGGGTTAGGCATGGTTCACCCTTCGTAACCGACAGGGGTGGAGCCTGTCTTCATCATAACAACAGCGGGTTCTTCCAGATGTGTTGCCTCTTGACGATTGTTGCGTCCTTGGCGTTGTTGCTGGGCTACTAAGGTAACTGGGTTGGCCTCAGTCACAACAAAGTCAGCAGCACCATCAGCTAGGGCTGCGTGAACGAAAGATGTCCTAGCTGTGGTGGCGGCCAAGGTTAACTGGAGCTGCAGGTCTGCAGGATGGGAGTGAAGAGCACTGCAAGCTCCTTGCGTTGTCGTAGACTCTGAATAGGCAATACGCATTCTACTCTATTGCAAGGGTGCTATATTCAGCCTTACATCAAGGTACAGAGCACGCGTAGAACCATGGTGCGCATAACCCTAAACCCTAAAACCTAAACAGGTCGTGCGTAGAACCATGGTGAGGAAAACCCTGAACCCTAAATCCTAAACAGGTCGTGTGTAGAACCTTGGTGTTCGTAGAACAAAGCTTTTTGTCGAAGACCCCCCATCTAGGGGGCAGGATCCCTCTGAGTCACCCCGTTGGCCGGTTGTCTGTCTGTCATGTTGTCCGCACGTAACCCTGGCCCTTACTGGCCCCTGGCCCTGTCGTAAACCCTGGCTTCGATCCGCTGCACTCGATTCCGGTGCCACCTGTCGCTCCGATAGCCAACACTCTCCGCCAATTTTCCGCGTCACTTGCGCCGCGCCAGGGACTTTTTTTCGAAGTCCACAAGTCAGGATTCGAACCTCAGGGTAGCAGAAATGTAAACAATTAAAGGCTAAACCGGGGTCCCAGGTCGCTATCGCTATGCGTAGCGGGTGAAAAGCCTGGGTTAAGAAGCTGGCATCAACACCTTTCCATTATTGCAGAAAGCTTCACGCAGCCTAGTTTCATTCATGTTGCCATGTGCTATCATGTTTTCGTTCTACCATATTACTCGTGAGGTGATAATGATGATGATTATGATGGTGGCGATGGTGGTAACATTATCATGGTGCCCTGTTGAACCCCACTTGTGCCCGCGGCTTGATGATATTAAGGTGGCCTTATCCCGGTTTGGAGAATGGTTCATTGGTTAATCGTTTGGCAAGACCGAAGAAGGTTCTGGGTTCGAATCCCTACGGGTGCGCTTTAGTGTTCGAGGTCGTTGTCAACCACCATGGTAGCTTTGTCCAGGTTAAAGTAGCAGCCTATTCTCTACCGCCGTTAGACGGGGCTCCCTTAATACCACGCCCACCAGACGTTATCATCACTTTTTTAATCACGTTCGGTCATATGCAAGGTGATCCTCAGTGTCTCACACCACTCATCCGTACCTCTCTCCGACCCCAACCCAACCCCAATCTAACCCAAACCGGACCAGACCAGACCAAAGTCCCTTCAGCCTATTTGTTACCCCCATGACTGCAACACACATGTAAAATTATTACTTACATCATCTGTACATCATAATCATTGTGTGTCATATCCATGGCAACTAATATAAGTGTGACAAAAATTATTGTGACACTGTAATAATATAAGTTAATATTAGTTTTTCAAATAAATTCGAAATTCTGGTGAGACGGGTCGTCCGACTAATATTATATAACATAGCCGACCCCTACATATCCATGGCAACTGCCAGGGGGTGGGGGGTGGGGGGTCACCCACCAACCCACCCATCTACCCACCCACCCAACCAACCAACCATCCAGAGTCTCAGATCACTTATCTGTACACCGCTCCGACTCCAACCCAACCCCAATCTCACCCAGCCAAGACCAGCCCAGACCAACCCAGCCCAAAGTCAATTTTTTGAAGGTGGACTTATGATTCACCATGAGGGTTTTAAGGTTTAGGGTTTAAAAAACCCAAAGGTGGGCTTATGATTCACCAAGAGCATGATGAGACTCATGCATCCTTCGAGCCTAGAGCGGCATGCAAAGCGAGATTAAATATTACCCCGATTAAATAAAGAAGTAAATAGTACGCCTTGTTCCGAGGCGTGAGGTTGAGGGTGCTAGCCCGTTTGCTTGCACTGGGGCCACCAAGCCCTGCTTATATAATACCCCCCACCCCACCCCACACCCCACACCCACACACACCCTCACGCACCCACCCACACCCACACCCACACTCCTTACTTACTCATATGCAAATTCCCCATTTTGCTATTTGTACAGGAGCATTGACACTGACGGTAATGGAGAGATCAGTTTGTCAGAACTCCACAGCGGTCTTAATCGCGCACAACTCCCCTGCAACTCGGAGCGAGAGGCAGAGCGCATGATGGGTCTTCTGGATGTCAACAATGACCGCACTATCTCTTACGAGGAGTTCAGAAAGTTTGCTTGCCTACTCCCAGCCTCACAAGTAAGTAGGGTGTGGGTGGGTGTGGGCAGGTGTGGGTGGTGGGTGAGGGTGTGGGTGGGTGGTGTGTGTGGGCAGGTGTGGGTGGTTTGTGTGTGTGTGGGCAGGTGTGGGTGGTGGGTGTGGGTGGGTGGTGGGTGTGGGTAGGTGGTGCGAGTGGGTGTGGGTGGGTGGTGGGTGTGGGTAGGTGGTGCGAGTGGGTGTGGGTGGGTGGTGGGTGTGGGTAGGTGGTGCGAGTGGGTGTGGGTGGGTGGTGGGTGTGGGTGGGTAGTGTGAGTGGGTGTGGGTGCAGGCACGGTGTGCTACAAGAAGTAGGGACCGGCATATCATATGATGTAGACCAGAGGCGAGTATGATATCATACAAATTGCGTCATATGACATTGTATATAAATGGTAACTTTAGCCTAGTCAGACTGCTGGCATCATATGATATCACATTGCCTACTCCCAGCCTCATTAGTAATCCAACCCGCACTCGATTGTTTGCATACCTATCTGCTTTTGAATATCAACGTTTCTTGTATTTTTACTATCCACGTTAATTGTATTTTCACTACCGTACTGATAGCAAAAAATGATGTTTTTATAGTTTTACATTTTTCCTTGGGGGCGACGCAAAGGGGTCAGAACGGCGTAGCCACAGGATCAAACCCGCGTCGCACTATGCGCTAGGGTGGGCAAAACCATTCCGCTGATTTGTCAGTCCTGGGTTCAACGGGCGCAGAATCGCGTCGCTGCCGATGAAAACCGCCAAATTAAGAAAAGTGAATTTTGTTGTCAGAGCGGCATCCACGTTTCTTGTATTTTGTCTATTCCCCTGTTCTTGTATTTTGGCGGAGCCACCCCCTTCTGACCCCCCCGACCCTAGGGCCACCTTGTTGTCCGTTTGTTTGTGTGACCGACCGACGCCCGTGCGACCGACACGAAGCCTGGCATGTCAGCCAACTGTCTTATAGCGAACTGGCCACTGTCCGCTTGATTCCGTTGCCACCTGTCGCTTGGGCAACACTCTCTGCCAATTTTCCGCATTGCTTGCGACTCTACCTAGGACTTGTCAGGCAACCTTTGCACCAACGTTTCTTGCATTTTGACTGTAATCGTTTCTTGTATATGCAGACAACATCCACAAACCATATGCTGTATGCATGGGCCAACAGCTCCCTCTGGCTGGATCAAGATCTGACCATGGCGCACCAGGTAAGGTGTCAAAGACATTGGGCTGGCTGACCCCTGCCCCGCCTGCCCCGTCACGCCCCGCTCCTCCCACCACACTTGACTGCCCCTCCCCTCCCCTCCCCTCCCCACCACACCTGACCTCCCCTCCCTCCCTCCCCTCCCCTCCCCTCCCCTCCCCTCACATCCCCTCCCCTCACATCCCCTCCCCTCACATCCCCTCACATCCCCTCACATCCCCTCACATCCCCTCCCCTCACATCCCCTCACATCCCCTCCCCTCCCCGCCCCCGCCCCTCCCCGCCCCGCCCCTCACATCCCCTCCCCTCCCCTCCCCTCCCCTCCCCTCCCCTCCCCTCACATCCCCTCCCCTCCCCTCCCCTCCCCTCCCCTCACATCCCCTCCTTTCCCCTCACATCCCCTCCCCGCCCCTCCCCTCCCCTCCCCTCCCCTCCCTCACATCCCTCCCCTCCCCTCCCCTCCCCTCCCCTCCCCTCCCCTCACATCCCCTCCCTCCCCTCACATCCCCTCCCCTCACATCCCCTCACATCCCCTCACATCCCCTCCCCTCCACTCCCCTCCCTCCCCTCACACTCCCCTCACATCCCCTCCCCTCCCCTCCCCTCACATCCCCATCCCCTCCCCTCCCCTCACATCCCCTCCCCTCCCCTCACATCCCCTCCCCTCCCCTCCCCTCCCCTCCCCTCCCCTCCCCTCCCCTCCCCTCCCCTCCCCTCCCCTCCCCTCCCCATCCCTCCCCTCCCCTCCCCTCCCCCTCCCCTCCCCTCCCCTCCCCTCCCCTCCCCTCCCCTCCCCTCCCCCCCCCTCCCCCTCCCCTCCCCTCCCCTCCCCTCCCCTCCCCTCCCCTCCCCTCCCCACCCTCCCCTCCCCCCCTCCCCTCCCCCTCCCCTCCCCTCCCCCCCCTCCCCCCTCCCCTCCCCTCCCCTCCCCTCCCCTCCCCCCCTCCCTCCCCTCCCACCGCCCTTGACTGCCCCTCCCCTCCCCACCCCTACTCTCCCCTCCCCTCCCTCCCCTCCCCTCCCCACCACCTGAACCCTGCCCCTCCCCTTTTCTCCATTCCCCACCACACTAGACACCAAACCAATCTGTTGTAACTCCTGAATTACCATGGGTATGACGTGAGTCTCATGCTGTATACATGCATGGCAAAATCATACGCATGGGCCGACAGCTTCCTCTGGCTGGATCAAGATTCGACCATGGTAAGGTGTCATGCTGGTGGTAGTACGCTAGTACCTTAGTTGGCGTGGCTTGATGTCCCAGGTGGTCGCCCACGGGGGCCCACCCCACCCACAGAGGTGTGGGTGAGATCCGTGCTAACTGTTGCCCTAGTGCCTTAGTTGGCGTGGCTTCATGTCCCAGGTGGTCACCCATGGGGGCCCACCCCACCCACGGAGGTGTAGGTGAGATCCATGCTAACTGTTGCCCCAGTGCCTTAGTTGGCGTGGCTTCATATCCCAGGTGGTCACCCATGGGGGCCCACCCCACCCACGGAGGTGTAGGTGAGATCCATGCTAACTGTTGCCCTAGTGCCTTAGTTGGCGTGGCTTCATGTCCCAGGTGGTCACCCACGGGGGCCCACCCCACCCATGGAGGTGTAGGTGAGATCCATGCTAATTGTGGCCCTAGTGCCCAAGGGAAAGGTTTCATGGATTTTGATGCTTAGATGTTTTAGCCTTGGATTTGTGTGATCATTTATATTCCCAATCCTGTGTAAACGCACATGTTTGAATGGTTCAAACTTGAAATGTTTAGGGAACGGCGATATGTTATTATATGATGTTATGTCATCATATGATATCATATGATGCCGGGAGTCTGACTAGGCTAAAGTTACCATTTAAATACTATCAAACCTCTCCCCTATTCTATCCTATACTGATGACCAAAACAAAACAAAACCATCCAATCCAAACCAAATAAAACCAAATAAAACAAATAAACCGAATCAAAACAAATCAAACCCACAGGTCAGCTCCCCAGATTAACCATATCAATGGCTGCTCAAAAAAGAAGGCGGTACACACACACATACATACACGAGCATACCTGCAAATCCACCGTTTGCCCACATGCGCTTGCAGCTGGCAAAAAATCATCCAATCCAAACCAAACCAAACCAAAACGGATGCTGGTGGGGCAGTACCATACCAAAATGGATGCTGGAGGGGCAGGAACCAAACCAAAACAGATGCTGGTGGGGCAGTACCAAACCAAAACGGATGCTGATGGGGCATTAACCAAACCAAAACAGATGCTGGTGGGGCAGGAACCAAACCAAAACAGATGCTGGTGGGGCAGGAACCAAACCAAAACAGATGCTGGTGGGGCAGGAACCAAACCAAAACAGATGCTGGTGGGGCAGGAACCAAACCAAAACAGATGCTGGTGGGGCAGGAACCAAACCAAAACAGATGCTGGTGGGTCAGTACCAAACCAAAACAGATGCTGGTGGGGCAGGAACCAAACCAAAACAGATGCTGGTGGAGCAGGAACCAAACCAAAACAGATGCTGGTGGGGCAGGAACCAAACCAAAACAGATGCTGGTGGGGCAGGAACCAAACCAAAACAGATGCTGGTGGGGCAGGAACCAAACCAAAACAGATGCTGGTGGGGCAGGAACCAAACCAAAACAGATGCTGGTGGGGCAGGAACCAAACCAAAACAGATGCTGGTGGGGCAGTAACCAAACCAAAACGGATGCTGGTGAGGCAGGAACCAAACCAAACCAAGGCTACCCCACCTCACCCCACCCTACTTCACCTAAAACAAACCAAACCAAATCAAACCCACAGGTCAGCTCTCCAGATAAGCCATACCAACGGCTGCTGGTGGGGAACCCCTCCCGTCCCCTACCCTACCCCCTACCCTACCCTGCCCCCTCCCCCCCTACCCCTCCCCTATCACCTACCTCCTAATGTACTAACTACCCCCTCTACCCCCTACTCTGACCAAAACAAAGCCATCCAATCAAAAGAAAATCAAACCAAATAAAATCAAATCAAACCCTCAGGTCAGCTCCCCAGATGAGCCATATCAACAGCTGCTGGTGGGAAACCCCTCCCGTCCCCTACCCTACCCCCTACCCTACCCCCCTACCCTGCCCCCTACCCCCCTACCCCTCCCCTATCACCTACTCCCTAATGTACTAACTACCCCCTCTACCCCCTACTCTGACCAAAACAAAGCCATCCAATCGAAACAAAGTCAAACCAAATCAAACCAAATCAAACCAAATCAAATCAATCAAACCAAATCAAACCCAATCTAACCAAACCAAATCAAACCCACAGGTCAGCTCTCCAGATGAGCCATACCAGCGGCTGCTAGTGGGTGGTGTGGCAGGAGTGATATCAAGAACCATCATAGCTCCCCTTGAGCGTCTTCGCACTCTCATGATGCTGTCCAAAGAGTCAGCAGGCTTTGTCGTCAGCTGCAAGCGCATGTGGGCAAATGGTGGTTTCGGAGGTATGTGTGTGTGCGTGCGTACCAACACGTGTGGGCAAACGGTGGTTTCGGATGATTGTATGTGTATGTGTGCGTGTGTGCGTGAGCACCTCCTTAGTTCTCTCATGATGCTATCCAAAGATTCAGCAGGCTTTGTCGTCAGCTGCAAGCGCATGTGGGCAAATGGTGGTTTCGGAGGTATGTGTGTGTGCGTGCGTACCAACACGTGTGGGCAAACGGTGGTTTCAGATGATTGTATGTGTATGTGTGCGTGTGTGCGTGAGCACCTCCTTAGTTCTTTCATGATGCTGTCCGAAGAGTCAGCATGTTTTGTCATCAGCTGCAAGCGCATGTGTGCAAACGGTGGTTTCGGAGGTATGCATGTGTGTGTATGTGTGTGCGTACCGCCTTGGTGTTTTTGTGTTGGCAGTCCATGCAAATGGATACGCTTAGTACTAATCAACTAGATCTAGATCTGATATGGTACAAGTAAGTATCAAACAATCTGCATTAACACCTAGGCAACATGAGGCAACCACAACCTGACTAACACACACATGCACACATGCACACACACATGCACACACACATGCACAAACACACACATACTTGTCAGGTCTCTGGAAAGGCCACATGTCCACAGTGATCAAGGTCTTCCCATGCAGCGCCATCCAAATGTTGGCAGTCCATCCACTGCACTGCAACAACAACTGCAACAACACACTGCAACACAACACATACATCGACTGCAACAATAACTGCAACAACAACTGCTACAACACACGAACAACGGCTGCAGCAAGATACTTAGCACACAACTTTTGACCTGATGCTGCCCTGGGATATTTGTATGGTCTCCGGAAAGCATGTCTACAGTGATCAAGGTCTTCCCATGTAGCGCCATGCAATCTGACTAACACACGCACACACACACACATGCACACATACACACACGCACACACATGCTTTTCAGGTCTCTGGAAAGGCCACATCTCTACAGTGATCCAGGTCTTTCCATGCAGCGCCATCCAACCTGACTAACACACTCATGCACACATATACACAAACACATGCACACATACACACACACACACACATGCACACACACACACACAAATGCTTTTCAGGTCTCTGGAAAGGCCACATGTCTACAGTGAGCAAGGTCTTTCCATGCAGCGCCATCCAATTTGGATAACACACACATGCACACATACACACACATTCACACACACACATGCTTTTCAGGTCTCTGGAAAGGCCACATGTCTACAGTGATCAAGGTCTTCCCATGCAGCGCCATCCAGTTTGGGGTTGTGGACGCATGTAAGAAGTTCATCATGAGGTACAAGGGGCCCATGGGTCACATTACGCAGCTAGAGAGTTTCTTGGCGGGATGCCTGGCTGGAGGGTGAGTGCACCGCCTGCCATTCACAAAATTGGAGACCCACGCACCCCCACCCCCACCCCCATCCCCACCCCACACACACACTATAACACATGCACACACACCTAAGAAGCTCATCATGAGGGTCAAGGGGCCCAAGGGCCACATCACGCAACTAGAGAGCTTTTTGGCAGGATGCCTAGCTGGAGGGTGAGTGTTCTGCCCGCCTGTCTGTCACATATTCGTAGACCCAGCCCCAGCCCCACGCCCACCCCACACACACAATCACACATGCACGCACACATCAGAAGCTTACATGAAGGTCAAGAGGCCCAAGGGCCACATCACGCATCTATAGAGCTTTTTGGCGGGATGCCTAGCTGGAGGGTGAGTGTTCTGCCCGCCTGTCTTTCACATAATCGTAGACCCAGCCCCAGCCCCACGTCCACCCCACACACACACAATCACACATGCACGCACACCTACGAAGTTCATCATGAGGTACGAGGGGCCCATGGGTCACATCACGCAGCTAGAAAGTTTCTTGGCGGGATGCCTGGCTGGAGTGTGAGTGCCCCGCCCGCCTGCCTTTCACAAAATTGTAGATTCGACCCCACCCTACACACACACGATCGCACACGCACACTTAAGGAGCTCATCATGAGGGTGAAGGGGCCCAAGGGCCACATCACGCAGCAAGAGAGTTTCTAGGCGGGTTGTCTGGCTGGAGGGTGAGTGCTCCGCCCGCCTGCCTTTCACAACATCGTAGATCCACCCCCCACCCACCCCACACACACACAATCACACATGCACGCACACCTACAAAGTTCATCATGAGGTATGAGGGGCCCATGGGTCACATCACGCAGCTAGAGAGTTTCTTGGCAGGATGCCTGGCTGGAGGGTGAGTGCTCCGCCCGCCTGCCTTTCACAGAATTGTAGATCCACCCCCACCCTCACACACACACCACACACACACAATCACAATCACAATCACAATCACACATGCACACACACCTAAGAAGCTCATCAAGAGGTACAAGGGGCCCAAGGGCCACATCACGCAGCTAAAGAGCCTCTTAGGTGTGTGTGCATGTGTGGGGTGTATGTGTGCGTGTGTGATTGTGTGTGGGGGGGTGGAGGTGTGATTGTATGTGTAGGGTGTGGGTGCACACACACCTTGGAAGGATGCCTGGCTGGAGGGTGAGTACTCTGCCCGCCTGCCTTCCACAAAATATTTTTGACCAATCTCTGTGTGCCCCCCCCCCCCCCCCCACCCCACCCCACCCCACACACACCAACACACACTCACACACACACCAACACCAACACACCAACACCAACACACCACACACACACACACACACATACACACACTTGAGTTATCTACATTCTATTATTTCACGAATTCTTACATGTTTTCCTCATTGTTTGTGGCATATGTCAACATTTTTTCGACCAATCTCTGTGTGGCCCATCGCACACACACACACACACACACACACACACTATGGTTGCATGCATCATGTCCTTTCACAAAATCGGAGAACACAAACGTTTACCTCCTAGTGTCCATGGCATAAGTCAATACATTAGGCCAGTCACTGTGTGGCTCATCACACACACACACACACATACACACACACTAGAGTTGCATGCATCATGTCCTTTCATGGAATCGGAGAACACAAACGTTCACCCCCTATTGCTCATAGCATAAGTCAATACATTAGGTCAATCACTGTGTGGCTCATCACACACACACACACACACATATACACACACTAGATTTGCATGCATCATGTCCTTTCATGGAATCGGAGAACACAAACGTTCACCCCCTATTGCTCATAGCATAAGTCAATACATTAGGTCAATCACTGTGTGGCTCATCACACACACACACACACACATACACACACACTAGAGTTGCATGCATCATGTCCTTTCATGGAATCGGAGAACACAAACGTTCACCCCCTATTGCTCATAGCATAAGTCAATACATTAGGTCAATCACTGTGTGGCTCATCACACACACACACACACACACACACACACACACACACTATGGTTGCCTATCTCATACATCGTATTATTTCACGAATGTGGAGAACTTCAACGCTCATCTCGTATTGTGCATGGAATATGTCAACACATCCAACCAATCTCTGTGTAGCTCATCACACACACACCAGACTGGACACAAGTCACACACACAAGTTATACCACCGCCCTACACACACACACACGTCACACCATCGCCCTAAGTCTAGCTAAATCACACACACACTAGAGTTGCCTACATAGTTTTCTTTCACAAGAATCAAGTCAAGTCAAGCCAAGTCAAATGAAGTCAAGCTGTTCTAACCTTGACCCTGTGAGGAGGCAATTCATCAAGTAGGGCGGTGGTGGTGTGGGTTGGGCTGGGTTAGATTGGGTTAGAATCAAGTCAAGCCAAGCCGAGTCAAATCAAGTAAAGTTGTTTTAACCTTGACCCTATGAGGAGGCAATAAATCACACACACACTAGAGTTGCCCACATAGTATTCTTTCACAAAATAATCAGAACGCAAACGTCCACCTCATATTGTGCCTGGCACATGTCAATATATTCGACCAATCTCTGTGTGGCCCATCCCACCACAGGGTCGCCCGTATCGTGTCTCACCATTTGGACACCATCCGCACCCAGACATACACACACCATCAGCACACACACTCACACACACACGCTCCCACACACACACTCACACATACTAGAGTTCCCGGCATCGTGCTGTTACACAAAATCGTGTGACCCATCCCACCACAGTCGCCTGTATCGTGTCTCCCCCTTGGAGACCATCCGCACCCAGACATACACACACACACACACACACACACACACACACTCTCACTTACATTATGTGGCCTATCCCACCACAGAGTCGCCTGTATCGTGTCTCACCCCTTGGACACCATCCGCACCCAGATGACTGCAACAGTCGGGAAGTCGTCCATGTTGGGGGTCACACGCACTATTGGCCTGGTTGGCTTGTACCGGGTAAGATTTGTGGGGTGGGGTGTGGTGGGGAGGTTTGTGGCGTGTGTGTGTGGTGGTGGTGGTGGTGGTGGTGTGTGTGTGGGGGGTGAGATGTGGAGTGATGTTGGGCGGTTGACAGGGTTGAAAGGTGTGTATGGGTCACACGCACTATTGGCCTGGTGGGCTTGTACCGGGAAAGATTTGTGGGGTGGTGTGGTGTGGGGAGGCTTGTGGCGTGTGTGTGGGTGTGTGGGTGTGGTGTGGTGTGGTGTGGTGGGGGCTTGGTGAGGCTGGATATATGGAGTGATGTGCGGTTGATGGGGTTGAAGGGTGTGCATGCGTCACACGCACTATTGGCCTGGTGGGCTTGTACCAGGTAAGATGTGCGGGGTGGTGTGGGGAGGCGTGGGGTGTGGTGGGGTGAGGATGCTGGAGGCATGGGGAGGCTTGTGGCGTGTATGTGTGTTTGTATGTGTGCATGCGGTGTGGTGGGGAGGCTGGATAAATGGAGTGATGTGCGGTTGATGGGGTTGAAGGGTGTGTATGCGTCACATGCACCAATTGCCTGATGGGCTTTTATCGGGTAAGATTTGTGGGGTGGGGTGGGGAGGCTGTAGGCGTTGGGAGGCTTGTCCGCTTGTGGCATGGTCAAGGTGTATGTGGGTGGGTGGGTGGGTGGGGGGGGGGGGGGGGGGGGGGGGGGGGGGGGGGGGGCTAGGGAGGGCTGGATATATGGAGTGATGTTGTGCGGTTGGTGGGGTTGCAGGGTGTGTGCATGCGTCACATGCACCAATGGCCTGGTGGGCTTGTACCGGGTATGATTTGTGGGGTGGGGTGGGGTGGGGAGGCTTGTGATGTGGGGTGGGGAGGCGTGTGTGTGTGTGAGAGTGGGGTGTGCTGGGGAGGCTGGATATTTGGGGTGATGTTGTGCGGTTTATAGGGTTGAAGGGTGTGTATGCGTCACACACACCATTGGCCTGGTGAATTTGTACCGGGTGCGATGTGTGTGGTGTGGTGGGGAGGCTTGGTGGCGTGGGTGGGGGTGGGGGTGGGGGGCCTGGGGAGGCTTAGGGTGTGGTGGGGAGGCTTGTGCGTGGGTGGGGGGTGGGGGTTGGGGGGGCTGGGGAGGCTTAGGGTGTGGTAAGGAGGCTTGTGGCCGTGGGTGGGGGTGGGGGGTGGGGGCCTGGGGAGGCTTAGGGTGTGGTGGGGAGGCTTGTGGCGTGGGTGGGGGTGGGGGTGGGGGGTGGGGCCTGGGGGAGGCTTAGGGTGTGGTGGGGAGGCTTGTGGCGTGGGTGGGGGGGTGGGGGGGGGACCTGGGAGGCTTAGGGTGTGGTAAGGAGGCTTGTGGCGTGGGTGGGGGTGGGGGTGGGGGGCCCTGGGAGGCTTAGGGTGTGGTGGGGAGGCTTGTGTGTGGGGTGGGGGTGGGGTGGGGCCTGGGGAGGACAAGGGTGTGATGGGTGGGATTGTTGGAGTGGGTGGGGGGGGTGGGAGCCTGGGGAGAGGATTTATTAGGGGGTGGTGGGAGGCTTTGTAGGAGTGGGTGGGGGTGGGGGTGGGTGGGCGGCTGGGGAGGATTAGGTGTGGGGGGAGGATTTGGAGTGGGTGGGTGGGGGGGGGGGGGGAACTGGGCGAGGCTTAGCGGCTTGTTGTGGGGGGAGGCTTGTGCGTGGGGGGGGTGCGGGGTGGGTGACGGGAGGAATAGGGTGTGTGGGGGAGGCGTGTGGACGTGGGTGGGGGGGGGGGTGGGAGATGGGGAGGATTATGGCTGTGGTGGGGAGGAATTGTGGAGGGGTGGGGTGGGTGGGCGGGGGGGGATGAGGAGGCTTAGGGTGTGGTGGGGAGGCTTGTGGCGTGGGTGGGGTGGGGTGGGGGGTGGGGGCCTGGGGAGGCTTAGGGTGTGGGGGGAGGATTGTGGCGTGGGTGGGGGTGGGGGGGGGGGGGGGCGGGGGGTGGGGAGGTTAGGGTTGGTGGGAGGCTTGTGGTGGGGGTGGGGGGTGGGGGGGGGGGGCTGGGGAGGCTTAGGGTGTGGTGTGGAGGCTTGTGGGGGGTGGGTGGGGTGGTGGGGGGGGGGGGGCCTGGGAGATTAGGTGTGGTGGTGAGGTAGGGTGGTGGGGGGGGTGGGTGGGGGGGGGGGGTGGGGGTGGGGGGGGGCTGGGGAGGCTTAGGGTGTGGTGGGGAGGCTTGGGTTGTGGGGAGCTTGGGTGGGGGTGGGGGGGGGGGGGGGGGGGGTGGGAGTTAGGGTTGGGAGGATCGTTGGTGGGGTGGGGTGGTGGTGGGGGGGAGGTAGAGATATGGGTGATGGTGTCGGTTTTGGTGTTGTATGCGTTTGTGTGTGTGTGAGTGTGTTGTTGTGTGTGTGGAGGGGGGGGGGGGGGGGGAGGGGGGGGCCTTGGGGAGGTTAGAGATATGGGTGATGTTGTGCGGTTGATGGCTTCGGTTGTGTGTATGCGTTTGTGTGTGTCTTGAGTGGGGGGGGGGGGGGCAGCTTGGGGAGGTTAGAGATATGGGGTGATGTTGTGCGGTTGATGGCTTCGGTTTGTGTGTATGCGTTTGTTTGTGTCTGAGTGGGGGTGGGGGTGAATCCTGAAGATATGGAGGTATGGAGTGATGTTGTGCCACTGATGGGCGTGCAGGGTGTGTCTACGTGGGTGGCTGGCTGGGTGGGTGGGGGTGGGGGTCATGGGGGTGAGGGCGGCAGGGGGGGGGGGGGGGGGGGGGGGGGGGGGCTGGATCTCTTGGCCTAATTTTCTTGTCTGCCCCACCCCACCCCACTTCACCCCAAATCAAACCAACCTGCCCCACCCCGCTTCACCCCACCCAAACCAAACCAAACCATCCCAACCTACCTCACCCCACCTACCCCACCCTGCTTCACCCCACCCAACTCAACCCACTCTAAACAAAACTAAACCAACCCAACCCAACCTACTTCACACCACCCAACCCACTTCACACCACACCACTCCAACCAAACCAAACCAGTCCAGTCCAAACTAACCCAACCCAACCCAACCCACACCACCCAACCTACCACACTTCATACCACACCACTCCAACCAAACCAAACCAAACCAAATGTCTTGCAGGGCTTCAACCTGTCTCTTCTCCAGGAGGTGCTAGGTAGCGGCATCGGATTCCTCGCGGTGGACGTGGGCAGCAAGGTGTATCGAAACTACCATGATGGCATCCCACCCTCCCCTCAAGAGAGGGGGCTCATCGCTGCACTGGCTGCCTCAGTGGTGATGACTTGTGTGATGCCGCTTGACGTCGTGGTCAAGCGCTTACAGGTACGGGGCTTGTGTGCACTGTAGGGGTAGGGTATGGGAGGCAGTTCTTTTCTGTTCGGCTGTGTGTAGCAGCTTCTAGGCAGCCCCCCTCCCTTCAAGAGAGGGGCCTCATCGCTGCACTGGAGGCCTCTGTATTCATGACGTGTGTGATGCTGCTTGACGTGGTGGTCAAGCGCTTGCAGGTGAGGTGCTGATGTGCAGTGTAGGGAATTTTATCGTAGCTCGATCCCGAATCAAACGGAAGCAGGTGCGGGGTCTTACCAGGTTGCTGGTTCGAACCCCATTGAGGTCACCTGGGCCCACCCGGAGGTTTGTCGACCGGCAGGGTAACTAGACTTTAGGTGTGATGTAAGCCCGTCCATCGCACACTTACGAGCCGGTTCCCTTAACCCCACGTCCTTAGAAGTGTCAAAGTGACATATCTTCGAATTTAATATTTATTATTTATTTATTTTTGTAGGGAATTTGGTGCAGTGTCAAGCGCAGGTGAGGGGCTTATGTGGAGTGTAGGGGTTGTATGGTGATGACGTGTGTGATGCTGCTTGATGTGGTGGTCAAGCGCTTGCAGGTAAGGGGGGTTTGTGCACTGTAGGGGTAGTGGTAGTGTAGGGGTAGGGGTAGGATGTGTAGGGGTAGTGTAGTGGTAGTGTAGGGGTAGGGGTAGGGTCTGTGTAGGGGTAGGGGTAGGATGTGTAGGGGTAGTGGTAGGGAAGGGTAGGGGTAGTGTATGGGAGGCAGTGCTTTTCTGTTTGGCTGTGAGAAGCAGCTTCTAGGCAGCCCCCCTACCCTCAATAGAGGGGTCTCATCGCTGCACGGGGGGCCTCAACATTGACCTTGCATGTACCTTGGATCTGATTGACAGGTGCAAGGCTGCCACGCCTTACCTCCCGGGATGCCCAAAATCTGAGCAAAGGCTTGTCTACGACATATATAGCTCATTTAGACCTTCACCTTATCCTCAACATTGACCTTGACCTTGCATGTTCCTTGGATCTGATTGACAGGTGCGAGGCTGCCACGCCTTTGCTCCCTGGATGCACACAATCCTAGCAAAGGCTTGTCATCAATAAATGTAGCTTTTTTGACCTTCACCTTATCCTCAACCTTGACCTTGCATGTTCCTTGGATCGGATTGACAGGTGCGAGGCTGCCACGCCTTTGCTCCCTGGATGCACACAATCCTAGCAAAGGCTTGTCATCAATAAATGTAGCTTTTTTAGACCTTCACCTTATCCTCAACCTTGACCTTGCATGTTCCTTGGATCGGATTGACAGGTGCGAGGCTGCCACGCCTTTGCTCCCTGGATGCACACAATCCTAGCAAAGGCTTGTCATCAATAAATGTAGCTTTTTTAGACCTTCACCTTATCCTCAACCTTGACCTTGCATGTTCCTTGGATCGGATTGACAGGTGCGAGGCTGCCACGCCTTAGCTCCCTGGATGCACACAATCCTAGCAAAGGCTTGTCATCAATAAATGTAGCTTTTTTAGACCTTGATCTTATCCTCAACCTTGACCTTGCATGTACCTTGGATCTGATTGACAGGTGCGAGGCTGCCACGCCTTTGCTCCCTGGATGCACAAAATCTGAGCGGAGGCTTGTCGTCAATGCATTTAGCTCATTTAGACCTTCACCTTATCCTCAATATTGACCTTGACCTTGCATGTTCCTTGGATCGGATCGACAGGTGCAAGGCCGCCACGCCTTAGCTCCCTGGATGCACAAAATCTGAGAGGAGGCTTGTCGTCAATATATTTAGTTAATTGAATTTAATTCAGACCTTGACCTTATCCTCAACCTTTACCATGCATGTACCTTGGATCTGATTGACAGGTGCAAGGCTGCCCCGGACACCCCATATTGTATTCGGGACCCAGGGATGCTTTCCAAAAGATTGCAAGTGAAGAGGGCCTTGGCGCTTTCTACCGCGGCATGCTCACGACGTAAGTTACTTGTGTGTGTGTGGTGTTGGTGTGTTGGTGGTGCGTGTGTGTGTTGGTGGTGTGTGTGTGGTGTTGGTGTGTTGGTGGTGTGTGTGTGTGTGTTGGTGGTGTGTGTGTGGTGTTGGTGTGTTGGTGGTGTGTGTGTGTGTTGGTGGTGTGTGTGTGGTGGTGTGTGTGTGTGTATACATTTCTACCGCGGCATGCTCACCACGTGAGTCACTTGTGTGTGTGGGAGTGTGTGGTGGTGGTGGTGTGTGTGTTGGTGGTGTGTGTGTGGTGGTGGTGTGTGTGTGTGTATAAATTTCTACCGCAGCATGCTCACCACGTAAATCACTTGTGTGTGTGAGAGTGTGTGGTGGTGGTGGTGTGTGTGTGTGGTTCTGGTGTGTGTATGATAGTGGTGTGTGTGTGTGTATACATTTCTACCGCGGCATGCTCACCACGAGAGTTACTTGTGTGTGTGAGAGTGTGTGGTGGTGGTGTGTGTGTGTGGTGGTGGTGGTGTGTTCGTGTGAGACTGTGTGATGGTGGTGGTGTGTGTGAGAGTGTGCAGTGGTGGTGGTGTGTGTGAGAGAGAGTGTGTGGTGGTGAAGGTGTGTGTGTGAGAGTGTGTGGTGTTGGTGGTGGTGTGTGTGAGAGTGTGCGGTGGTGGTGGTGGTGGTGTGGTGTGAGAGTGTGTGGTGTTGGTGGTGTGTGTGTGAGAGTGTGTGGTGGTGGTGAAGGTGTGTGTGTGAGAGTGTGTGGTGTTGGTGGTGGTGTGTGTGAGAGTGTGCGGTAGTGGTGGTGTGTGTGTGTGAGAGTGTGTGGTGTTGGTGGTGTGTGTGTGAGAGTGTGTGGTGGTGAAGGTGTGTGTGTGAGAGTGTGTGGTGTTGGTGGTGATGTGTGTGGTGTTGGTGGTGATGTGTGTATGTGTATACATTTATACCGCGGCATGCTCACCACGTGAGTTGCTTGTGTGTGTGAGAGTGTGTGATGGTGGTGTGTGAGAATAATACTTATCATATGCAGACAAAAGGTGTAGATAAATAGTTATCATATGCAGACAAAAGGTGTAGATAAATAGTTATCATATGCAGACAAAAGGTGTAGATAAATAGTTATTATATGCAGACAAAAGGTGTAGATAAATAGTTATCATATGTAGACAAAAGGTGTAAACAAATATGTATCATATGTAAACAAATATGTATCATATGTAAACATAAGGTGCATACACATAATTAGCATGTGTAGACAAAAGGTGTGTTGTCTTTTCTTACTTTAACATGTGTGTCTATTTACCGTGTGTATGTATCTCCATGAATGTGGGAACGTGAGTGTGTATGTATCTCCATGAATGTGGGAACGTGAGTGTGTATGTTTATGAACGTTCAACAGATGTGTGTATGGTTATGAATGTATGTGTATGTATTCGTGAATATATGCGCACGTTTATTAATGTATGTGTATGTTTATTAATGTATGTGCATACGTTTATGAATGGTTATATGTATACAAATATATGTGTATATTAACATGTATGTATATAAATATATATGCATATAAATCTTCATATACATGAACTGAAGTCAAATTTTGATCACCCCAGGTATATGAAGACCGCCCCGTCCATGGGCGCTATTTACTTCTTCTACGACAGGATGAGTCAATTGTGGGGTATCGGAGGTCTGAACCGGTACAGGCTGTCCTTGTGAACACAGTGACTGGCGTTAGTACAAATAAAGCTACAACAGAATCAGCCACGTGTGGGTATTGGAGGCCTGACCAGGTACAGGCTGTCCTTGAGAACACAGTTACTGGCGTTAGCACAAATGAAGCTACAACAAGATGAGTCAATTGTGGAGTATCGGAGGTCTGAACCGGCACAGGCTGTCCTTGTGAACACAGTGACTGACGTTAGCACAAATGAAGCTACAACAGAATCAGCCGCGTGTGGGGTATTGGAGGCCTGACCAGGTTCCGGCTGTCCTTGTGAACACAGTTCTGACGTTAGTACAAATGAAGCTACAGCAGAATCAGCCGCGTGTGGGGTATTGGAGGCCTGACCAGGTACAGGCTGTCCTTGTGAAGACGACAACTGCATTTCGACACAACTGAATCCATGGACTTGGCTGGTACAGGATCTCTGGCACCTGCCCCTTGGATGTACTAGACTCACAGCTGGTTTCAATGATACCATAGTAGATGCCCGCGGGATGTACCATACACACAGCTGGTTGCAATGCTACCGTAGTAGATGCCCCTGGTTGGTCCCAAGCGTTCAGCTGGATGCAATCATACTGTAATAGATGCCCCTGGTCTATCCCATACGTGCAGCTGGTTTCAATGATACCGAAGTAGATGCCCCTAGGCTGTACCATACACACAGCTGGTTTCAATGATACCATACTAGATAGCCCTGGGCTGTACCAAGCGTGCAGCTGGTTTCAATGATACCGAAGTAGATAGCCCTGGGCTGTACCATACACACAGCTGGTTTCAATTAAGCCGTAGTAGATAGCACTGGGCTGTACCATACGTGCAGCTGGTTTCAATGATACCGAAGTTGATGCCCCTGGGTTGTACCATACACACAGCTGGTTGCAATGCTACCGTAGTAGATGCCCCTGGTTAGTCCCAAGCGTGCAGCTGGTTGCAATGATACTGTAGTAGATGCCCCTGGTATATCCCATTCGTGCAGCTGGTTTCAATGATACCGTAGTAGATAGCCCTGGGCTGTACCATACTTCCAGCTGGTTTCAATGATACCATAGTAGATGCCCCTGGTTAGTCCCAAGCGCACAGCTGGTTTCAATGATACCATGTTAGATGCCCCTGGGATGTACTAAAAATACAGCTGGTTTCGATGATACCGTAGTAGATGCCCCTGGACTCATGAAATATGCAATGTATAAAGCACTAAGTAGCGTAGACTGGTTACATGTGAGGAAGCTAGTAAATTACATTATGATGAAGACAAGGGAGGACAAGGCAAGCGTACATGGTAACTTAGGAAGAGGGTAGGAGCATACACTATGATGAAGACAAGGGAGGACAAGAAGAGCGGCAGCGGGATGATATGCCGCTCCCTGTACTGCAGTACGGCAGTACATAGTGGTGTAGTACAGCTACACCATGGAGACTACAACACAATGGCACTTGGTCCCTCTCTCGAAAGTTCCCTTGACTGTGCATGTCCCTTGGATGCACTAGCTAGCTACATACTTGCTGCATACAGCTCCTAGCTACACATTGTGACTGTGTAGCTGGTTAACGCCCTCAATGTAAAAAAGACTCTACTGTTGCACTGGTTACACCGGATGGGGTGCCGCAATACCTTAGGATTTGGCTTCAACCAAGGCCTTCGCGGGCCTTCGTCCCACACCACCTGTGCATGAACCCGCGACATGGGCCGGTCACCTCAGGTTGATAAGGACGGTCAGGCCACGCCACCTGTGCATGGACCCGCGACATGGGCCGGTCACCCCAGGTTGATAAGGACGGTCAGGCCACGCCACCTGTGCATGGACCCGCGACATGGGCCGGTCACCCCAGGTTGATAAGGGTGGTCACGTCGTTTTCAATGATACCGTGGTAGATGCCCCTGGACATACATACAGCTGGCTTCAATGATAATGTAATAGATGCTATGTAACCGATGCCCTGTGTCGTCAACAGGTCCCTTGCCTATGTTGCCACTGTTTATTTTTTGGGCTACGCATGGCAGCTTCCAGCCAGCCCCAATATCCAGCCAATGGGTGAAGCCCAAAGCTGTCAGCTGCATGGGAGTGCGCATCATGCCGGCGTTCATAGTAATGATAACGCCTGGTGGGGCCTGGCATTAAGGGAGCCCCATGGAGAGTTTTCGAGAGGGTGGATCTCCCTAAGCTAGCCCTAAAAGGCTCAAAAGACAACATGTGATTGGCGGAGTTCCTCCAACTCGGAACGGCCGAGGAGACACCATTAAGCCAGCGGGATATTCCAGCCTATCTCCAATCACACCCGCAACTTTGACCAGTGTTACTCATGGGAGTAACCAAGGCAGTTGTCCAAGACAGGCAAGTCTGCCAGCACGGTTGTCGTTATATGTTGTTACTGTCCATGGGGGGGGGTGGGGGGGGTGGGGGGAAGGATAGGCTAAAAACTTGCCTGACTGTGACAGGAGGGGCTAGAAACGAACAATCACTACTGAACTGAACCCCAAACAATCATTGTACCGACAGGGCCCCAGAGTTCGTGCTACAGTGGAAATGTAATTACGGTATACTATTTTAGTGTGCCGGCACTTCAGTGCTCGACGGCCCTAGCTTACAAAAATACAGTGCGCTAAGGATTGGATTGGATTGTTACATGGTTCTTCAGGCAACTCTGAGATGCTCACCGTCGGGATCTCCAAATGTCCAAGTCCTGTAGTCCCCACGTGAGACACCAACGGAAACCAGGGAGCATACTAAGCGAATCATACAGTTTGTGGACGTCTGTATGTAACAGTCCAGGGGGTCGTCCACTAGGCCAACGGGACTTGACCAGCCTAAAATAAGACAGATAAGTATAGCCTATACAGAGGGGCTATTACCACGGTTCCCCTCAAAGATAATATCTTGAAGGAAAAAGGAAAAGTGAACGCAACGAAGAGGGTCGACGAGGTTTACGCAGCAGACCCTTGTTTCTTTTTTCTTCAAGATATCATCATAAAAGGGAACCGTGATAAGAAGCACTGCTTCACGTTTATACAGTGGTGGCCCATCCTGCCCGTTTCAGTGATATATATTGGTCTAGTGGTAGACCAAAAAGCTTTGACGAGGCTGGGTCGGAGGTTTGATTCCCCCAACGGTCGCCCTGAGCGTTGCAGGTCGTTGTCAACCGCCATGGTAGCTTGTCCAGTTTAGGTGGTAGACCGTTGTCTGCCCGCGTACAACGGGCTCCCTTAATACCATGCCCCACCAGGCGTTCTCATTACGTGGTGGCCCTTCCTATCACGGTTGGGTAAGTCCCTTTGGCCCATTTGGCCTACCCCTGGACTGTAACATACATACTACTAGGGGTTAAAGTACAGCCTAAATTGAAGTTAAATCGTCAGCATGGGACACCGCCCCCCCCCCCCCCCCCCCCCCCCGTCGTTTACGATTTGTTGGGGGGGCAACTCACCAGTGCTTGTTTTGCATACAGCCCTTCCCAATTTTGAGGAATTAGTTAATTTGGCGCCTATAATTTAATTAAACACAATTTTAATACTTCAAATAACAATGATGAACCTTGAAATCACCGATTCTTCAACAATTAGCATGATATACAACTGTTCAATAACATCCTATGGTGTCAACACCTGGTTAGCCTAAACTGTTCTAGCCATCAGAATCATGCGCATGGGCCCTAGGAGGGCGAGGCCCTCATTCTTCACTTCAAAACCTGCGGGGGGAAATGAGTGTTTGGGGTTCAGTTCATCAGTTCTATTTATTTTGAAGCCCTTCCTACTACGGTTGGGCAAGTCCTTTTAGCCTATTTGGCTTACACCTGGACTTATACATACATACATACACACATACATACATACATACACACATACATACATACATACATACATACATACATACATACATACATACATACATACATACATTCAAAACCTGCGGGGGGATGGGGTTTTGTTGTCAATCGAGAATTCGAGAATTCTTGTTGTCATTCGAGAATTCTTCACTTCAAAACCTGCGGTGGAATGGGGTTTTGTAGCCATTCGAGAAGTTAGCAGTCTATGTTTGCATTACTTTCGGGGTTGCATTACATTAGGGTCCCCTTGTGGTTGATGGTGGCTTTCCCCAGCTGCGGCGTACGGGAGGGTCCCCTTAACACCACGCCCCTCCAGACGTTTTTTTAGGGTCCCGTTAGCCTATTGGGCTATTACCCCTGGACTGTAACATACATAGATTTCTATGAGTGTAGGTTACAGACTTATAGTCCAAGGGTTTCATCTGTTTTTAACTGCCTTCAGTGTCATTAAACTGCCTTTCCTGTTTTTAACTGCCTTCAGTGTTATTAAACTGCCTTTCCTGTTTTTAACTGCCTTCAGTGTTATTAAACTGCCTTTCCTGTTTTTAACTGCCTTCAGTGTTATTAAACTGCCTTTCCTGTTTTTAACTGCCTTCAGTGTTATTAAACT
Organism: Chlamydomonas sp. ICE-L; assembly: GCA_013435795.1. Classification (NCBI taxonomy): domain Eukaryota; kingdom Viridiplantae; phylum Chlorophyta; class Chlorophyceae; order Chlamydomonadales; family Chlamydomonadaceae; genus Chlamydomonas; species Chlamydomonas sp. ICE-L. The sequence continues at coordinate 70,213 of JACBWV010000782.1, read as the reverse complement.
GCCTTTCCTGTTTTTAACTGCCTTCAGTGTTATTAAACTGCCTTTCCTGTCTTTAACCGCTTCAAGTGTTTTGTAACTGCCTTTCCTATTTGCAAGGTTGGGGAAATCCCTTTAGCCTATTTGGCTACCCATGGGCTGTAAACATGTACATGTAAACAAATACCTTTGTAAACATGTACATGTTAACACATACCTTTGTAAACATGTACATGT
>JACBWV010000782.1:62500-65000 GCA_013435795.1 Chlamydomonas sp. ICE-L | reverse complement strand
ATGTACATACTACAGGTCATGCAGTTCCACAATACAGGGGGTCCCTTGTTGGCAAGATACAATGTACATACATACAGGTCATGCAGTTCCACAATACAGGGGGTCCCTTGTTGGCAACATACAATGTACATGCATACAGGTCATGCAGTTCCACAATACAGGGGGTCCCTTGTTGGCAAGATACAATGTACATACATACAGGTCATGCAGTTCCACAATACAGGGGGTCCCTTGTTGGCAACATACAATGTACATACATACAGGTCATGCAGTTCCACAATACAGGGGGTCCCTTGTTGGCAACGTACAATGTACATACATACAGGTCATGCAGTTCCACAATACAGGGGGTCCCTTGTTTGAAACATACAACGTACAACATACATACATATCCTTCAGTTTCACTATCAAGGGGTCTCTTGCTGGCAAAAGGTTGGGGAATAGAAATATGATATCATGTCATCAAATGATGTCATATGATGCCAGCAGTCTGACTATGCTAAAAATACCATTTATATAATTATATACAATATCATATGATGAAGTTTGAATGATATCATATGGTTTCATAACCGCCTTCGGTCTAAATCATATGATATGCCGGTCTCTACACTTTACATGAATGACATGAATTACATGAATGACATGAATGACATGAATGACATGAATGACATGAATGACATGAATTACATGAATGACATGAATGACATGAATGACATGAATGACATGAATTACATGAATTCGAAACTTTACTTGAATTAAATGAATTCGAATGAAGTACATGAATTCGGAACCGGAGTTGTTGGGATAGGGATGCGTTGGGAAATTTGGAGCATGCATTTCTGTATATTTGTATGTTACAGTCCAGGGGTACGCCAAATAGGCTTAAGGGACTAGTTCAACCGTGATAGGGAGGGCTACAACGAAAAAGCATTGGGGCAATTATAATTCCATAAAAATAATTAATTTCAGTTCATTCCAATTATGATTATACAAAAATGAATAATTTCAGTTCATTCCAATTATAATTCCATGCAATGATTAATTTCAGTTCATTCCAATTATAATTCCATAAAAATGATTAATTTCAGTTCATTCCAATTATGATTATACAAAAATGATTAATTTCAGTTCATTCCAATTATAATTCCATACAATGATTAATTTCAGTTCATTCCAATTATAATTCCATAAAAATGATTAATTTCAGTTTATTCCAATTATGATTATATAAAAAGCATCGGGGCAATTACAATTCGAATTTCATAGCTAATATGAATATATCAATATTTTGGTTTCTATTCTTAAGTTATCCTCCCAGCATAGCTTTTCTTTCAGCTACTAGCAGCAGCTTCTTGGCAGCCCCCCTGACTGGCTAGTCAGCCAGACCTGTTGCAACCTAAAGCACCTTAAAGCTGCCACAATCAGATTTCCTGCACGGTTGACATCTTGGGGCTTGGCCACTGACAAGTTGCTGAAAAGGAGGCTATGCCTCCCAGTGATTCAGAGCAAAATCTGTTGATTGGTCGATTGCGATTGGTCGGTGGTTGACATCTTGGGGCTTGGCCAAGTGGCTGGCTTAGGGAGCTGCCTAGATACTGCTACTCGTAGCTGACAAATAGCTGACAAGTAGCAAAAAAGATGGCTATGACTCCCAGTGATTCAGAGCAAAGTCTATTGATTGGTCGATTGCGAGTGGTCGGTGGTTGACATCTTGGGGCTTGGCCAAGTAGCTGCCTAGATACTGCTGCTTACTGCTGCTTGTAGCTGAAAAGTAGCTGAAAAGGAAGGCTATGCCTCCCAGTGATGCAGAGCAATGTTGATTGGTCTATTGCGATTGGAATGTACACTTAAATCCTAAACTATGAACCCTAAACCCTGACAAAAACACCTTAAAAAAAGTAAAAGCAACCTTAAACACTGACGAAAACACCCCAAATCAGCTTTTAAATAATTAAAGCAACCTTTAACGCTGACAAAAACAACCCTAAAACTGACGAAAACAAAAAGTTGGGTGAAACACAGAAGGCTGGTTAAAAAAATAAAGTTTGGGTGGACAACAAGGTGCCTGGATAAAAACAAAAGGCTGGGTGAACCGAAGAAGTATGGGTTAAAAAAAAGACTTGCTGAAACACAGAAGACGGGTTTCAAAATAAAAGGCTGGGGTAAAAACAAAAGGCCAGGATAAATCTGAAGGCTGCTGGGTTCAAAGCAAAAGGCCGGGGTAAGAACAAAAGTCTTAAAAATGTACCTGCAGGGCGCTGAGCTAGGGCAGGGTGGAGGCTAGAAAAAAAAACAAGTCTGGGATGAAAACTGAAGGCTGAGATACAAAACTGAAGGCTGTTGGGTTCAAAACAGAAGGCTGGGATACCAGTAAGAACAAAAGTCTTTAAAATGCTCCTGTAGGGTGCTGAGCTAGGGAATGATAGAGGCAGTGAAAACAACTAAGGTTGGGTTCAAAACAAAAGACCGGGATAAAAACTGAAAGACTGCTGGGTCC
>JACBWV010000782.1:0-57500 GCA_013435795.1 Chlamydomonas sp. ICE-L | reverse complement strand
TTATAGTTGGGCCATCCACCACCAGAAGGTCCCGGTTTTCTAGTCGGGCCCTCCACCACCAGAAGGTCCCGGTTTTCTATGTGGGCTACACCACAGAAGGTCCCGTGTTTTCTAGTTGGCCATTCCACCACCAGAAGGTCCCGGTTTTCTAGTTGGGCCTCCACCACCGGAGGCCCGGTTTCTAGTTGGGCCCCCACCACCAAAGGTCCCGGTTTTCTAGGGGCCTCCCCCACCAGAAGGTCCAGGTTTCTAGTGGGCCCTCCCACCACCAGAAGGTCCCGGTTTCTAGTTGGGCCGCCCTCCACCACCAGAAAGTCCCGGTTTTCTAGTCGGGGCCCTCCATCCACAGAAGAGTCCTCGGTTTTCTAGTTGGGCCCCCACCACCAGAAGGTCCCGGTTGTCTAGTTTGGGCCCTCCCGCCACACCAGACCAGAAGGTCCCGGTTTTCTAGTCGGGCCCTCCACCACCAGAAGGTCCCGGTTTTCTAGTTGGGCCCTCCACCACCAGAAGGTCCCGGTTTTCTAGTTGGGCCCTCCACCACCAGAAGGGAAAAACAAGAGCTTTAGATTTTGATTGATGTCTGTCAGTGTGCTAGCCCCCCCCCCACACACACCCCTTCCTTGATGGCGCCCCTTGCGGGGCTAGGCCCCCCCTCCCTGATGGCTCCCATGTGGAGCTAGGCCCCCCCCTCCCTTATGGTGCCGATTTCTGCTTTCATGAACTGTGAGGGTCCTGTTAGCCTGTACTCCCAGTTTCCCAGTTTCCAAGCCTGCCACCTCCAGAAAGGAAAAAATGAAAACAAGAGCTTCAGGTTATGATTGGCATCTGACCCTGACCCCCCCCCCCCCACCCCCACCCCACCCCACACCCCACCCCCAATCCCAACCCCCGCACACACAAACACACACGCACACACAAACACATTCACACCAGAAAGGGAAAATGGAGAATAAGAGCTTGAGGCTGCTTGAGGTTATGCTTCATGTCTGACCCTGGTGAGCAGCACCCACCCACCCACCCACCCGGTCCCCCCACCCACCCACCCACCCACCCGGTCCCCCCACCCACCCCCAACCCCAAACACACACACGCAAACACAAACGCAAACGCACACATACAAATACGCACACACGCACACACAAATGCACATACACATGCACGCACATGGCGGCGATCTCATCTCTGAACTTTGAGAGTCTTGCTAGCCTGTATTCTCGGTTTTCAAGTTGGGCCTGCCACCACCAGACAGGAAAAAAGTAAAACAAGAGCTTGAGGTTCATGCCTGACCCTGGTGAGTCATGCCTGGTGAGTCATGCCTGGTGAGTCATGCCTGGTGAGTCATGCCTGACCCTGGTGAGTCATGCCTGGTGAGTCATGCCTGGTGAGTCATGCCTGGTGAGTCATGCCTGGTGAGTCATGCCTGACCCTGGTGAGTCATGCCTGGTGAGTCATGCCTGGTGAGTCATGCCTGGTGAGTCATGCCTGGTGAGTCATGCCTGGTGAGTCATGCCTGGTGAGTCATTGCCTGGTGAGTCATGCCTGACCCTGGTGAAGTCATGCCTGGTGAGTCATGCCTGGTGAGTCATGCCTGGTGAGTCATGCCTGGTGAGTCATGCCTGGTGAGTCATGCCTGGTGAGTCATGCCTGGTGAGTCATGCCTGACCCTGGTGAGTCATGCCTGGTGAGTCATGCCTGGTGAGTCATGCCTGGTGAGTCATGCCTGGTGAGTCATGCCTGGTGAGTCATGCCTGGTGAGTCATGCCTGACCCTGGTGAGTCATGCCTGGTGAGTCATGCCTGGTGAGTCATGCCTGGTGAGTCATGCCTGGTGAGTCATGCCTGACCCTGGTGAGTCATGCCTGGTGAGTCATGCCTGGTGAGTCATGCCTGGTGAGTCATGCCTGGTGAGTCATGCCTGGTGAGTCATGCCTGACCCTGGTGAGCAGCACCAGTGCAATTGAATTGAATTGAGTTGAATTGAGTTGAGTTGAGTTGAACTGAACTGAACTGAATTGAATTGAATTGAGTTGAATTGAATCAAATTGAATTAAGTTGATTTGAATTAAATTGAATTGAATCAAATTTAATTGAGTTGAATTGAAGTGAGTTGATTTGACTGAATTTAATTTAATTGGATTGAATTGAATGAATAAAAAATAGGTTCTTCTCTTCCCTTCCCTTTACTTTTTTTTCTTCTTTTTTTCTTTTTTCATCTCTTCTCTTCTCTTCTTTTCTCTTCTCTTCTCTTCTCTGTCTTGAATGATTATTTTTTGTCTCACAGACAAGCCACAGGAACTGGCTAGAAGCTGCTGTGCAGGGCAAAAACAAGCCAGAGGAGCTGTTAAGAAGCTGCTGTGCAGGGCAAAAGCAAGCCAGAGGAGCTGGCTAGAAGCTGCTGTGCAGGGCAAAAACAAGCCAGAAGAGCTGGCTAGAAGCTGCTGTGCAGGGCAAAAAAAAGAAACTGTCCCAGGCTACGCTAGGAATTATATCAGCTGGCTGATGTTCTAACAAAGTGCTTTCTAAGAGTCGCATTCTTTGGGGATGCAGTGCAAAATGGGAGGTAAATCTCTTCTAAGACGTCATTCCCAGATTTGGGCCCAGACTGCGCACATCTTGCCCTCTTCCGGCAAGGTTGCTTTGGGCTACTTCGGGCTAGTTTGGGCTGGTTTGGGCTAGGTTGTTCGGTGCTGGGCTGGGCTGGGCACTAGGAATTATATCAGCAGGCTGATGTTCTAACTATCGTGAATTAAATTGCTTGTGAAATTGAAATTGAAATTGAAATTGTTACATCCGTGTAATGCAGTCACTCACAGGATGTGAAATAAAGGACACCTTGCTTGTGAATGTAACTTGCAAATGCTTGATTTCTTACATTTGATCGTTCGGTCAAGGACTGCAATAAGCTAGGAAGTATATCGGCTCATTAGAGGGATTATACCTGAGCGACCACTCCCACACCACCAACTCCCACTCCCACACCCACTCCCACACCCACTCCCACACCACCAACTCCCACTCCCACACCAACTCCCACTCCCACACCCCACTTCGCCGACACATCCACACCGAACATCCCGACTCCCCACTCCACACCACCCTCCCCAAAACCACACAACTCCCACACTCCCACTTCCCACGCCCCCAACTCCCACTCCCCCTCCCCACCACCAAACTTCTCCACGTCCCCCCCCCACAAATCCCACCCGCCCGCCCCTCCCACTCACCACAGGACCCACAGATCCGCACACCCCCCACCCTACACACATGCTCCCCCCCCAGACAGCAAGGATACACCTCCCACTCCACCACCCACCGAGCACATTTCTCCCACCCCCCTCCACGTCCCATCCCTGCCCCCCAATCCCACCCCCGCACCCCCTCGCACCCCTGGACCCCCCCACTCACCACAACCCACCCACCTTCCCCACCTTTCCCCCGACCCCCGCTCCCCCACGCACCCACCATGGCTAAAGGCTAGAAGCTGCTGTGCAGGGCAAAAAAACAAAACTGTCCCAGACCCATAAGCTCGTGAATTCGTGGGCGTGCTGGACGTTCGCCCATCGTAATTAAGTTCACTGATTCGTGTAACCTGTTTTTTAATTTTATCATGGACTGTCATGGAGCGCAAAAAGCTAGCAAGTATATCAGCTAGCTGATGTTCTAACTATTGTGAATTAAGTAACTTAAAAGTTTAAAATCTTAAAAAGGAACAGTATTTTGCTTGTTTTTGTATTTTGTTTGTATTTTGTATTTTTGGTATTCTGTATTTTATATTTTGTATTTTGTATTTTTTTGTACTTGTATTTTATATTTTGTATTTTATATTTTGTATTTTGTATTTTATATTTTGTATTTTGTATTTTATATTTTGTATTTTGTATTTTATATTTTGTATTTTGTATTTTGTATTTTGTATTTTGTATTTTATATTTTATATTTTGTATTTTGTATTTTATATTTTATATTTTGTATTTTATATTTTGTATTTTGTATTTTGTATTTTGTATTTTGTATTTTGTATTTTATATTTTGTATTTTGTATTTTATATTTTGTTTCTACTTGTATTTTGTGTGTTGTTTATGTCATGGAATGCAGTAAGCTGGGAAGTATATCAGCTTGCTGATGTTCTGGAATTCAAAAAAATCTAGATGATTTGGAATTCATTTTTCTCAAAACAGCTCGTAGTTTGTACTTGGTGCCTCAGTAAGCTATGAACCACAACACAACACCAACCCCCACTCCCACACCACCCATACCACCCACCCACACCACCCATACCACCCATACCACCCACACCACCCATACCACCCACACACACCAAATGCTATCATGGGCTGTGCAGGGCCAACAAACAGCTGTGCAGGGCCAACAAACAAAACAACTGTCCCAGGCTCATTAGAGGGATTAGATCTAAGCAAAAAGATATCGTGGGCGCACCTGCTCCTGCTTCTTCCCAGCTTCTGCCAGCTTCTCCGCAACTTCTTTTTCAATGATTGCGCCGTAACGAGCCTCTAGCTCATCTAATCCTTCCTGTTTCTCCAGATATGTGAATGAACCGAACGCCTGCATATTAAAATATATAAATAAATATACAAATAAATGTATAAAATCTTCTCCGGGTACGTGAATGAGCCGAAGGGCTGCGTTTAAAATGTACGAATAAAAATATAAATGAGTTTTTTTTAAATATAATAATAGAAATGCTTCTCCAGGTATGTGAATGACCCGAATGCGAATGCCTGCGTATAAAAATATATAAGTAAATATAGAAATGCTATGTGAAAAAATAGAAATACATTTATAATTTCTTCTCCGGGTATGTGAATGACCCAAACGCCTGCGTATTAAAAAAAAAGGAGAAATGCTGTTTGAAAATGTATAAATAAATATAGAAATGCTTGTCTAGATATTTGAATGACCCAAACGCCTGCATATTAAATAGATATAAATAAATATAGAAATGCTTTGTGAAAATAGAAATAAATATATAACTTTTTCTCCGGGTATGTGAATGACCTGAACGCCTGCGTATTAAAATATATAAATACGCGTAGAAATGCTATATGAAAAATATAAAAATTTAAAAATATAAATACATGCTTCTCTAGATACCGTGTGTGAACAACCCGAACGCCTGCATATCAAAGTATATAAATACATGGAGAAACAATATATGAAAATAAAAAAGTACATATAAATCCTTCTCTAGATATGTGAATGCCCCCAACACCTGCATATGAAAGTATATGAACACAAATTCTCCAAAGAATCCAAAATCGAAGCTAAATCTCAGCGAAAAGCTGCATAATATTTAAATGGTTTAGAGGTATTATCCGAACAAACATACTCTATCTTAAAGGCCCATTGAATAAATGCTATATTAAATATATATGCATCAATATGTGCATCAATATATAACTGCTTCTCCAAGTAAGCAACTGACCCGATCGCCTGCACATAATAATACAAATGCAACATTAAAATATACAAATAAATATACAAATGCTTCTCCAGAAGTGTGAATGCCCCGAAGGCCTGCACATGAAAATATAGAGACAAAATGTATACAGATAATCCAACATCACAGCTAAATCTTCACAAGATGTTGCGCAATATTTAATGATTTTTCATTATGTGTTGTTGAAGAGAGTTATTATGAGAATTATTATACAGACATTCATACCCTACCTTAAAGGCCTGTCGAATAAATGCTGCATTAAATATGTAAAAATAAATACATAACTGCTTATTCAAGTATGTGATGGACCCGGGCGTCTGCATGTTAAAATATATACATAAATCTAGAAATGCTATATTCAATTATATAAATAAACATATAAATAAATATTACATACTTATCCAGGTATGTGAATGCCCCGAATGCCTGCATATTAAATCTAGAATTTATACATTAAAATATATTAATAAATATACAAATACTTATCCAGGTGAATGCCCTGAATGCCTGCCTGCATGCATACATGCATGCATGTTTGGTTGGGGTGGTTACATAGTAGGATGGGATCAAAGACCACTGACTCCATGTGACAACCCCTGCACTCCTCCCCCCCCCCCCCCCCCCCCCCCCCCCAAACACACACACACAAACGAACACACAAGGCCTTCCTCCCTCCCTGACACACACACCAGACACTCCTCACCCCACCCCACCCCACCCCACCCCACCCCACCCCCACCCCACCCCACTCATAAACAAAAACACAAACACCCCCCCACACACACACTCACAAATACCACCCCCACCCCACACACATACCCAATGGCACCACTCTCTCACTCACACAAAACCCCAACCCCAACACCCCAACTGAAACCCCAATCACTCACATGTCCACACAACCCCATGCAATAGCTTAAGTGACCCCAGCCACACACCTGTCCGCACAAGTTCGCTATTGTGCCCACATCGTCCACCTTCGAGCGTCTTATCGAGACGCGGACCGGGCGTCCACCTGTCACTTCCGACTGAGACGACGTAGACAGCTCTGTACTGTCTGCCACAGACTGTAGCGCTACTATAGTCCTTCTAGTGGTAGAGTGGGAAGTGGACGGAGCGACGTGGCCATGGGGACCGGAGGGGGGGCGCATGCGGAGGTGGGTGGCGCGCAGCATGGCTGGCTACTGCACGTGCACTTTGGTACAGTACTCTTTATCAGAATTTAATTGGGGCTGCTATTGCTGGGCAGTAGAGGAAGGGTGCTGGCACGAGGGGCGGAGATAAAATATGGTTTGCTGTTTGGTGTCCTAGCGGGGGGGTGAATTCATTTTGGGGGACGAGCTGGAGCAGGGGGCTGGAGCCCGTGCTGATTGGCCAGGGGGGCGGGGGGCTGGGGCCGGGGGCTGGGGCTGGGGGATGTTGGTTGGGTCGGTTCAAATTTTCTTTATTCTCGTTTCTTTAGGCTTCCGCTCGAGACCGCACGCGAGTTCTTGCGTGTGCACCCATAGATCACATCTTTCCGTTCCAAACAGACTGTCTACCGCTGTGTTTTTTATCGACGTCCTGCCTCGACTGCAAATACGAACAATAGGAGGGCGCTTTAAAAACCACAGTCCTCGCATTGCAAAAGTTCAATTCCGTGTCTGCGATGCAACCGACCCCTCAGTACCAACAGGTTACAAGGTACGAACCCAGTCAACATATTCACTCGTTATATACTACGTCATTCACCGCCCATTTCGTGGGCCATTCTAACAATTCCGTCCAAAACAGACACCCAGGCCCCTCGCCCTCGCCCCCCCATCACTAGTCTCCCGCGGCCTCGCATGAGCAGATTGTTAGGCTAACTAGACAAGAAGCTTTACATACAGGGCATTACATTACATGTTGTACAGCACAATGTACGATACACTCCCCACATTATTCATCAACCTACCTACGGGTATTTAGTTAGTATGTGTGTATGTTACAGTCTAGGGGTGGCCTCTTGGGCTAAAGGGACTGGCCCAACATCAAACAAGCAAGACCACCTATAGATTTCCAGGAGAGATTTATTGAGGAATAAGCAAATGTGTGTTACAGTCTAGGGGTGGCCAATTTGGCTAAAGGGACTGGCCCGACATCGAACAACAAGCAAGACCACCTGTAGATTTCCAGGAGATATTAATTGAGGAATAAGCGAACGTGTGTTACAGTCTAGGGGTGGCCTCTTTGGCTGAAGGGACTGGCCCAACATCAAACTGGCCCAACATCAAACAACAAGCAAGACCACCTCTAGATTTCCTGGAGGGGGTAATTGAGGAATAAGCGAATGTGCGTTGAAGTCCAGAGTCAGCCAATTGCTTCCTCAACATCTCACTCAGCATGGAAGTTAGGGCCGCTGTTTCATTTTTGGGTTACTCATGGCAGCTTCCCGCCAGCTCCAATATCCAGCAACTGGATCAAACACTAAGCTTGAAGCTGAATTGGAATGCTTGTCATATCAGCTTTCAGATGCACTAGCAAGCTTCAGGTTTGGCTCAAAGACAGGGATTTGGAGCTGCCTAGAAGCTGCTACGCGTAGCCCAAAAAAGAAGCAGTGCTCAGGGCCCCCGTCGGTAAACGATTGTTTAGGGTTCAGTTCATCAATGCTTTTTCTTTGTAGCCCTTCCAATCACGGTTGGGCCAGACCCTTTAGCCTTTTTGGCCTACCCCTGGACTGCCACAGACATACAACATTACCAGGTACAATCCTAACATTGTGTTTGTGCGAATCCAGCCAATGATAGCAATGTAGGATCAAGGTGGGTGGGTGGGTGGGTGGTGGGGTGGTGGTGGGGGGGGGGGGGGGGGGGGGGGGGGGGGGGGGGGGGGGGGGGGGGCACCAGCAAAGCTTGCTTTGCTGCCAACAAGGGCAGTCCGGTAGATCGCACAAGCTCGTGCAGTCTGGAGGCCCTTGGATACAAGTTGCTTGCAGATGGCCTGTGAAATGCCAATGATAGCAATGTAGGATCAAGGCGAGCCTTACATCAACAACTTGCACTAAAATCTCAAATCCCGCTATGTCACGGCTTGTCTGCCGTGGTCAATAGGAGTAGTGTTGAATGTTCATTTGGTCGAGGGTCAGTATCTCCCTACGACCCGGAAGTGCGCCTACCCTTCTTTTTAGTGGCAACGCCATTCAAACTGAATCCTCGGTGTCGCTGGTTTGTGTCGGGAGGCCCACCTCCTGGGGTGGAAATCCTTTTACTACTAAAAAAACAAACAAGTCGGCAGCTGGGACACAATCATCTCGTTTTTTCTTTCTTTTTAGTCGTGAAAATAATGTGTCCATCATCTGTAGACATTTATACACATTCAACATTTCCACAGACATTTAACCCAACATGCATCATATTTTCATCCCGGCATGCAAATACCGGTACTACGAGCAAGGAGAGCAGAAAGCTGCACTTGAAAGCGCTGACCAATTTGACGCTTGTGCGCTTTAAACGCTGACCAATTTGATATAATGTAGTACCCTGGTATACACATTCCACCAGATTCCACAGACCTTTAACCCAACATATCTCCATTTATCATCCCGGCATGCATATACCAGTACTAGGAGCAAGGAGAGCAGAAAACAGAAGTATGCTGCGACACAATCAACTTATCCACGTGCCCATCATCAAAACACCTTTTGGTGAAAAATAGGGAGGGCATACTTCTGTGCAGTGTCCAATTGGTTTCAAGCCCTAGTTTCTACAGTGTCCCTGATGTTCAGATTAGATAGGGAGGGCAAACTTCTGTGCAGTGTCCAATTGGTTTCAATCCCTAGTTTCTACAGTGTCCCTGATCTTCAGCATAGATAGGGAGGGCAGACTTATGTGCAGCGTCAAGTGGGGTTGTTCAGGACGCTGCGTCCTCCGTCACAGACGCAACGTCGAAGGGTTGGTTGACCAGAAGGAAGGGTCCGTTGCGAAAGTTGAAGGACGCAGGCTATACAATTGGTTGCATCTCAGGCAGAAAAGCTGGGGGTTCTCCTGAAGTACCCTGGTTCCAAGGCCTAGTTTCTAACCGCGACTTTATACCTTGTGGGCCAAAATGCAGCACGGCAAGTGCAAGCCTTCACGTGACATGCAGGTTCAAGCAATGGCATATCAGCAGCAGCAAGTGTATCAAGGGGGCTCATGCATCTTCAGCTTATACAGGGAGGGTAGACTTTGGGGCAGTGTCCCTATCATAGGAAGAAGAGTCGCAGGACCTCTCGCCAATGTTGGGAGCATCAGCTGCCTTCATGGGCGCAATAGGGAAGGGGTAGGGCTCGTCCCGCATCGCGGCCATCTCATCATGGATACCCAGAACGATGATCAGGATGACATTGGCAATCACGGTGATAATGCAGCCGGCGAGGAATACCTTTCCGCGGGTGAGGGAAGGCTCTGGAGCATACTAGTCCTTAAGGTAGAAGAAGGAGTGGACGTTCTCCAGGGAAAACATGGTGGCGATGGACAGGAAGCAGCAGATGGCCACACGCGCCATGTGCAGAATGCCGGTGAAGAGGGAAGCAAAAGCTATCACCAACATTACGAGCTGAAAGAAGACGTTGAGCCACTGGTAGCGATAGTAATCGTTGCAATTCTTATCAGGAGTGAGGCTGAAGACACCTGAGGCAGAGCGGTGTGATAGGGTGGATATGGACTGCAGCAGGTTAGGGTAGTCGGCTACCATGGCGGTTTGGATTTCCCGGTCCAGCATGGCCATTGCTGCGGGTTGCATTAAAGCCGGTAGCTTTGCAATGTCAGCCAAGGCCTGTGCTTTCTTGACGCCGTTCTCCTTGGCTGCCTCCAGGAACTCCCCAATGTGAGTTAGGTCGTTAGCCTCCATGTTGAAGTTGTCATTACATGCAGCCTGGAGGCTGGCTACACCGCTCAGCTGCAAGCACCATGCAGCCAAGGAAACAATGAGCGCCCCAACGGCAACCTTGCGTTAGCATCCGCCTCCTTCACGGCAATCAAAGTGAAGACCCATGCTTGTGTCGTACTGTTTTCTCGAGCAGAGGGAGGAGGATTTGTCGTGGTGTCAGTCCTGTGATGAGGCTGGGGTAGGTAGATGGAATGGGGGGGTGGTAGGACAGGTCAGTAGCATGGAAGGGTGGGTGTCGATGGGGTGGGGTGGGGTGGGTGGCTGAGGGGTGTTAAGACAGGAGCATGGGTAGGTATGTGTTGCTAGGGACCTAGGTTGGGGGGCAGTGTGTTGTTGGGGGGCTATTCAAGTGTGGTGCTAGATGCATGAGGAGAAACACAAACATGTACGTTTTCTGCACGGCAATCGAAGTACCCATGAATGCAATGGCATTGGAAATTATAAATTGTTACATCCGAGTAATGAAGTCACTCTCAGGACGTGTAATTAAGGACACCACAGCGTAAGCCGGAGCTAGTCGTAAATGCAATGACACTTGAACTTGCACTTGGTTACTTGGCCCCCCTGAGTTACAAGAGTGATGTGTTCTACACCCCTTGTCATCTACAGTACCCTTGCTGTCGTGGTTCTTGATGTACAGTTGGTGGCAGTTGTTCTGTCGTGGTTCTTGATGTTCAGTTGGTGGCAGTTGTTCTGTCGTGGTTCTTGATGTACACTTGGTGGCAGTTGTTCTGTCGTGGTTCTTGATGTACAGTTGGTGGCAGTTGTTCTGTCGTGGTTCTTGATGTACAGTTGGTGGCAGTTGTTCTGTCGTGGTTCTTGATGTTCAGTTGGTGGCAGTTGTTCTGTCGTGGTTCTTGATGTTCAGTTGGTGGCAGTTTTTCTGTCGTGGTTCTTGATGTACAGTTGGTGGCAGTTGTTCTGTCGTGGTTCTTGATGTTCAGTTGGTGGCAGTTGTTCTGTCGTGGTTCTTGATGTTCAGTTGGTGGCAGTTTTTCTGTCGTGGTTCTTGATGTTCAGTTGGTGGCAGTTGTTCTGTCGTGGTTCTTGATGTTCAGTTGGTGGCAGTTTTTCTGTCGTGATTCTTGATGTTCAGTTGGTGGCAGTTGTTCTGTCGTGGTTCTTGATGTTCAGTTGGTGGCTGTCGTGGTTCTTGATGTTCAGTTGGTGGCAGTTGTTCAGTTGGTTCTACAGTACCCTTGCTGTCGTGGTTCTTGACGTTCAGTTGGTGGCATGGTGTGTATATATGTATGTATGTTACAGTTCAGGGGTTGGCCAAATAGGCTAAATGGACATGCTCAACCGTCAAGGAAGGGCTAAAAAAGAAAAAACACTGATGAACTGAACCCCAAACTATCGTTCAACTAACAGGGGCCCTGAGTTCGTGCTACAGTTTATATTTTCATAGTGATAATTTAATTCTACAATATAATGGTATAATGACCACGACGACACTTGCTGTATCGACCCTACTTGCGAGAGAAGGCAGGGGTGGCGAGTTTCAATTCCTCAGTATACTTCAGTTCCTCGGTATTTTCACCGCTACCCCAGAATGCAATGACACTGGAAAATGTACTTTGTTATATGGCTCCAGCCTTTTAGGCTGCTAGCCATCTTCTTCAGTAACATAATCACAATCAAAGCATGCTTATCAAAATATGTTTCACCCAATCTCTTCATACGAACATGTCACGACTGCTAGGCTACGGGGGCTCTTAGGACATCTAGATCTAGATGTCCTAAGAGCCCCTGTTGCCTAGCCGTCGTGTCAATAATGCATATTCCGGGGTGGGTGGGTTCGAGTCCCGTCGGATAAACAAAGCTAACTTCTCACGACCTTCCACATCCGGGTTGCACATCAAGGAAAAACCCTAAAACCCTAACCCCCAACCCTAAACCCTGCTAAAAGTCTCATACACTATGACGACAGGACCTTTCCCTAACCTAACTCTCCCTTAATGCCCTTAACCTGATTTCCCTAAAAAGTGAGCTTTCCCCCAGCTTTCCCCTCCTATATTTATAAGTTAGGGAAAGGGTGTTAGGGAAGGGGCTTTTGATTTCCTAACTTAGTGAAAGGGTGTTGCATTTATGTTTACATTACTTTACCATAGACAGGCCATATTTGACCCAGTACAAGCCCTCTCCAGAAAAGGTGTGTGTGTGTGTGGGGGGGGGGGGGGGGGGGGGGGGGGGGGGGGGAGCTATATTTTATTTTCAGCTACGAGCAACAGCTTCTAGGAAGATGGCTCTTGATGCAAACCAAATGTGACTTAGTGCACCTTGGAGCTAACATGATAACCAGTCTGGACTGCTGACATATTTGGGTTTAGCTCAGTGGCTGGCCCAAGGAGCTGACCAGAAGCTACTGCTCATTGCTGAAATTAAAGCCCTGGAGGGGATGAGGGGGGGGGGGGGGGGGGGGTCAAACATCCTATAAATCACAGGGTACAAGCAATAAAGCTAAGGGAGGGGCCAAGGATATTTTTCAAATCTGAAAGTGTTTTTTTCTAGCTTAATGGTTATAGGCCTCCTCCAGGGACAGCGTTTTAAAGCTTATTATAGCTTATATAGCTTCCACGGCCATTTAGGGCAAAACAATGTTTTTTTAAAGCGACAATTTGCCCCCCCAACGTGGTCAAAAATAGCGATCGCTATATGTTGCGGGTAAAAAAATCCCTGGGAGTGGCTATATACCAGGGGCTATACACCAGTGAGGGATTTGCTTTTGTACAAAAAGGATTTTTGCCTCATATGGTGGGTCTCTGTGCGCAAGCCCTAGACTCGAGGGTTTTGTCGATGTGATCGGCGGGACTGTTTAGGGATTGACAACCGCATTGTTTCTGACGTACCCTTATTATTCGGGGTCTTCTCGCGTCCTACTTACTTAATTTTCGGTGCTGTGCCTCGACGTGACGTGAGATACTGACGTCAAGCGAGAGGATTGAGTGTAACGTGGGCGCAAGTCTGGATGCTAGGGACTACACCATTCGAATTCCCCATGTAACCTTCTCGCTACTCATTCTCCTTCTTAGCATTCGCGTAGCGCATTCGCATCCTCCTGCGTCTGCGCTACCGAATGATACCACCTGCTCTCTGTTTCGTGCAGTTTTGGTCAACTCTCCCCGAAACTGCAACCAAACAGGAGCTCATGCTTCCGCAGAGGCGATGCTGCTATCGAAGTGGCTGTCTTCAACATCTGACGCGAGTCGCAGCAATCGCTGTGATCGCAGGGTGATATGCGGTTATTTTGGTCGGCTGCACCTCTGGGCAGTCGGAAGTATGAATTTCCGGACAGAATGCGCCTCTCCCTGGACTTCCCAACAGGGGGGATGCAAAGCGCGTATCCCTGGTGCATTCTTGATGGTCGCTGCCAGGAGCGAAGGCTCCATGCAATCGAGAAACCTACTAACGAACACTTTCCCCCTCCATGCAGGTACCCAGGACAGCTACCTGCTTTTTCGAACGCGGACCTTCCCACCGAGCGTCACATTACCCTTCTGAACGCGGACCCGCAGACCGATCGTCATAAACGACTCCTGGCAACTACCACAAATACTAAGGCCTCATCACTCGAACAGCTCAAGCGCGACACAACTTGCCCAATCATGTACAAAATTAGCCCCCGTGCCGCACAAGAATTGCATAAGCAAGGAGAGTCGAAACAAGAAAAGCCGAAGCAGGGTAAGATCCATACTAGCGGCTCTGCGAATATAGAACACCGCCTTGCTACCAATTCCAACCTAACGCGACCATGCGATCAGGGCAATGCAGCGAACTCAGACCACCAACCTGCCGCCAGGACCCACATGAGACGATTTCTCGACCATGCAACCATGCGACCAGGTGACCATGCCAACACCCAAAATCTAGATCACCAACTTGCTGTCAATACCCACCTGAAGAGACCATGCCACCTTGCAATCATACCATCGTACGACCCTTCACACACAGCATGCCCCCACCAAGAAGTCATCATCATAATAAACACCAAGTCTCCCCCCAAAGGAGCACAAGCCTCTCTCCAAAAGAGCACAAGTCTTCCTCCAAAGAAGCAACAAGCCTCATTACAAACGAGCACAAGTCTTCCTACAAAGAAGCAACAAGCCTCATTACAAACGAGCACAAGTCTTCCTACAAAGAAGCAACAAGCCTCATTACAAACGAGCACAAGTCTTCCTACAAAGAAGCAACAAGCCTCATTACAAACGAGCACAAGTCTTCCTACAAAGAAGCAACAAGCCTCATTACAAACGAGCAAGTCTTCCTACAAAGGAGCAACAAGCCTTCCTCCAAAGAAGCACAAATCTTCCCCCAAAGAAGTAACAAGCCTTCCCACAAAGAAGCTAAAGCCCCTCTCCCCAAAAGCATCCAGTAGAGTAGGCACCCTGGCCCAATATGTACACCATGTGCAACCTAGGTGTGATCAGAGGATGGCCCAAAGACACTCCTGGGTAAATCCATACCAGAGCATGTGCCCTCATGGTGATACCATTTCTAGTATTTTTCGGTGGTGGCTCACTCCCTATGCCTCAGACGCATGGGCCCAGGGGCTCATACTATGGAACATTATAATAGCGGGATGGGCATTAATCACCACATGCATCTACCTGACCCTGCCAGACTGCCCCCCCCCTACCCTAAACAGAGCTACTAGACGTAGACAGGGAAGAGGCAGCAAGGCTTTTATCTATAAGGCACGGAGATGCTCATGTAAGAAGACGTGGTCCCCTGCCGCCCCCTGCCTCATCATCGGAACCTCCATGCTATTATATTACCTCCCGGTAACCACCTGCTTGTATTACCTCATGACTCCCCAGGTCATCACCAGCCTCATACACCTCACCATCCTCACTAGCCTAATTACACCTCAACCCGCTTGCCTGCCCCCTCACCCCACCTGTAGAGGAAGGGGTCAGACCTCGCCCCCACTCCATACCCCCCTACCCCCGCCCCACCCCTCATACTGGGAACCTCAAGTATTCGACCTCTGCCAGGCCCACTCAATGAATAGCCAACTTGGGGGTCCCCAGGCCACCAACAGCCTCCCCCACCCAGCCATCCCCACCAGCCTAAACACATCCAGATCCAACTGCCCACCCCCCCCACCCCACGTGTAGAGGAGGAGACCAACCCCCTCTCCCCCTCCCTCTTCTCCCCTCCCAACCCCACCTCCCATACTGGGAACCCCAAGCATATAATTTCTGCCAGTCCCCCGCCATAAATACCTACCTAGGAGGTCCGTAAATAGAACCCCTAGCAATCCTCGCATACGCTGATCACCTCCACACCAGCCGCCGTAAAATTAGGGACGAGCACTACACAACTGGACACGGCCAGGGCAACTTCTCAGTCCCCCTGCTTAGCTCCTTCCTGCATCTACACCACCCCATTGTGGGCATCCTCACCCCGTTGTATAACCCCCCTTACACCCCTGCTCAGCTTCCCCTTCCTAACCATGGACACCGAGAGACATACCCCAAGGGCATCATGCCGGGCAGCACAAAGGAACAGATATTAGAGCGCCTCCACCCCCACCAGGCATGCATACTCAACTTCAGCACGGTATTTGGCCATGCAGCCACAATCAAACACTTCCAGGGTGAGTGGCACTTGATAGACTCTCTTAAACACCAACCCATTCTCCTGAACACCCCTCGTAAATGGGCGAGCATCCAGGGCCACACCTATACACTACAACCAGGACAACCCAATGAAGCATGGCTAGATCACAACCCCATCAACCCTATGGAGGAGGACCTCCCGGAGGACCCCATGGAGGAGGACCAAGCCACCACCCCCACCCCCGCCGTACAAACAACCCAGACCACCCACCGCACCAATCTCCCATATTGGGAACCCCAAATCGACTCCAACTGCCAAATACACTCCATCAACATTTACCTGGGGTACAAAGCTCTTGATCTTGACGAAATCCTAGACTTTTCTGTAAAATTAGACACTCATGTGCGCAACTATACGTGCCAACAATGGACCCTAGAAGGGCACTATGACAGTCTCACTGGTAACTATTCTAGCAATCTTATTAATTTCTACCTTTCTTCCAACAAATCTCACCTTGGCCTCCTTACTAAGCACACCAACCCAAGATACATTCCCCACCATATTAGCCCCCACACAGAAATCGCAGGGACTTCACTGACCTACTCTGAAGGTATCATGCTGGGCAGCTCACAGATGCAGATCCTACAACGCATCCCTACCAACTGCTCTTGCTTCCTCCTACATTATCACTCTGGATATGGACATGCTAAGGCCATTAAGCAACTGGACGGTGAGTGGTGGGATATGAACTCTGAAGGCCCCTATCCCCTGAAGCCTCCTGACTGGCAACATCTTCAAGGGCACATTTACACCCTTACAGACACATCTGGACTACCCTGCCCTCAACTTTTCCAGCCTGAAATTTACTATGAACCAAACAACCCAACTCAAACTATCATTATAGACCTACCTACCACTCTTACTCACAATGCTACCGACTCCTCAGACCAGATAGTTCTTACAGACCAGATGGATCTTACAGACTCCTCACAACTTCAACAACTTCTCCCAGACCTTCCACACCCTACAGATCACATTCACCCTGCAGATCCTACAGAGCCCCCAGCTCCTACAGAAACTGTAGACCTTGTCTCTGATGATGAGGAGCCTCCCAAATCTAAGAAACCTAAAAGAACCTCTACCCGTTGCAACCCCACTTCCCTCCACTCAAACTCTACACATAAATCACCAACCACCAAAAAAACACCCAGGGATACAACTCAACCTCCCAAGACTATCCTTCCTATCCCTACTAGACCTGCCATACCCGACAGCAACAAGATACGCCAGAGCAGGATCTTTGGAGCAGAACATCCTACCAAGAAACCTACTCCCCCCAGACTCACCACAAAAACCCTTCCAACGAAAAGAATTAAAATAACCCACACTACCTCATATCCTGTTCAACAGCAGCAAACTGCACTCTATCTCACTAACATTATCACTTCCAACTGCAGAGGCATCTTCTCATCCTGGGAAACACTCTACGACCATATTCAAACTAATGAGCCAGACATTGCTATTCTCACCGAAACAAAACTCACCTCTAACAACACAGGTATAATTAATATGATCAAACAAGACCTATCTGACTACCACTTTCATCACAGCAGCAAAACCATTAAGCAAGCTACCAATGCAGACAACATTGTAACCCGCTCCGCTGGAGTTATCACACTTATAAAAAAGACTCTTACTACACATCCAATTAAACATGAAGTCCCCACTGACATAGCTGGTCATCTCACTCATCAAACTATTAACAACACTACCCACATTTTAGGCGTCTACATGCCCTGCAATGACCCAGCCAAAAGAGCCCGAATTTATGAACACATTCACTACATTATATCCCAAAACCCCTCTCATCACTATATTGCAGGGGGAGACTGGAATGCAGCCTACTACCTTACTGATAGAAGCAACACAATCAAGCACCTGGAGGACCAGCCCCACTATCAACACCTTAATACATATCCAATTCACATTCAACCGTCACCACGTCCCCACACTTACTCAGACAACACTTCCTACAGTAGCAGGATAGATGACATCATTCTCATCAACCCCCCAACTGCAACCACGGTGACAGAAACTGCACACCAAATGGGAGACACACTGGACCACTTGACCCTGGAACAACACATTACCTCCTCTCTCTTTCCCCCTCCTAACCTTGACATACCACCTCACAATCCAACACCTCAACTGCAGCTTCCTCTCAAGCAACAAGACATGGCCAAAGCTAAAGAAGCCATCTCTAATCAATTTCTCCATCAATTCCAGCACAGCCACATTAACATAGATAAAGCCTGGACTATAGCACAAACTTTACTGGGAGAAGATAAAACATCTGCACACATTCAATCTATTAGACAAGAACTCAAAGCCACCATACCAGAAGACCTTAACAGCATGACAAATCATCTCATGGTCACTCTTCACCAAGCTCTCTCCATCATGACTGACACCTGCCCTACCAAGCCTAGTACACCAGGCACCTTCCTGCCAAGACAAACTGCCAAAACCTACAGAAGACTTAACTACCATATTAAACACATTAAAGCACTCCGAACAGCTTCCAACCACCTTGGCCAACAACAATACATGGAACTTAGAAGCACACCTCACACGGCAGGCACATACTCACCTACCACTAAAATTAAAATACAACAGCACTTTCAAAATTTACTCGTCTCTGACTATTGTCTCTCCTTAACTGCTGATATTAAACAAAGTATTACAGAATTACGTCACATGCAGGTTGCACTCAAAGAGGAGAGAGCAACCGCCTCCATTAAGAAATTCCGACGCCGCCTCAGTACACAAGCACGACAAACTCACAGGTATATTTTCTCTCCTGAAAATCACACACACACACCCACTGCTCTACTGGACGCATCCACACACACACTCAGCACTAGCACCCAGGGTCTCCTGGAAGTTATGACTAAACATATGGGAAAACTCATGTCACCTCCCACTCCACCTATCTCAGATGACTACAGACACGACACGCCACCCCCCCCTCCATGGAAATACACACAGACAAATACCACTTGGAAACTCAGCCAACTCCATACAAAACACTGCCTCTCCCTACACCTTTCTCTCCTCCTCAACCACCTATGCTGACTGTATTAGGAAACTCTCTACCAACAAAGCCACTGGCCCAGAAGGCATACCTAATGAATTACTTATGTGCCTCCACAGGAAATGCACCTCATCATACACAAACTCATGCAGCTAGTATGGATCCTGGGAGAAACACCAGACTGCTGGAAAACCTCACACAGTCATGCTCTACAAAAAATCAGATCCTTGCTTACCTCAAAACTACAGGCCAATAGGCCTTAACAATGCTGTAGCCAAACTCTGGACCTCCCTTGTTACTAACACTATTACTACCTACTCTGAAACCAACCACATTCTTAGCGCCTGCCAAGAAGGTTTCAGAAAAGACAAAAGTACCTATAGACAACTCTTGAACCTACTCCACAACATTGAGGACGCTGCCCTCTTCCACCAGGACCTCTATGCTGCCTACTTCGACTTTAGCTCTGCTTTTAACATGATTGATCACCAAAAACTTCTCTCCATCATGCACAGCTTGGGTTACACCCACGACACTATAGACACTATTAAAGGAATCTACACAAACTCTACTACACATATTCTCCTTATCAATACACCTGGCTCCCCCATCCCCATCACTAGGGGCACCATCCAGGGGGATACTCTCTCCCCCCTACTCTTCATTATCTTTCTAGAACCCCTACACAGATGGCTCCGTTCTGGGGGACGAGGATACAGAGCAGCATCCCTACCCTCCAAAACAGCAGATGAACACCACACCAGCAGCTTGGGGTATGCTGACGACACTGCTGTCCTAACCGGCAGCTCAGAGGACCTTCGCATCCAATGTGGTAAAGTTCAAACTTTTAGCATCTGGTCGGGCATTCCTCTTAACGCCACCAAATGTGTGGTCAGTGGCATACTCCACAAATCACACCCCTCTCAACCTACTCACAACAACACTCTCACACAAAGGCTAGATAAAATTCCACTAGGAAACTCCTATGCTACCTACCAGCCGCCTGACCAAGCCTACAAATACTTGGGGGTTCACATCTCACTTACCTTAAATTGGAAAACTCAACTCCACTCTACTATTGAAACCATTCACAATAAAGGGCTGAGTATCCTCACCAAAGCTAAAAACAGGGCAACCCCCACCCAATGCTTACGAATAATTTCACAATGTGTCAGAGCAGCTATTAAATACCCCATGATAGTAGCTCCCTTCTCACTAACCGACATTCACGTCATTGACAGAGCAGTATTAAAAACAGTTCAACTCTGTTGCTCCCTTCCCAGATCTTTTCCGACAAGAGCACTCCACCTCCCTAAAACAGAGGCAGGACTAGGGGTGCCCTCCCTACTCACTGAATACACCCAGATTACTGCAACAGCCCTCACCCAGTCCATGAACGACCAAGGTCACCTGGGAATCCTCACTAGAGCTCTCCTTAATAAATCAACTTCCACCATGACCACTCTAGATCCTCTCTCTCTATCCCGCAAGCAACTTAAGTATATGTCCCTAGCCCGCCAGCTGGAAATTATTAAAAAATCTGACAGAATAATTTCTTGGAATGACACAGAACTTCTTGACAAACTTAACAAACACTCTCTTCCTCTCCCTCCACAGGCAATCCCTGTATCACTCATGACTCCATTCCATGACCTGGCCATCTATTCATACCATGACCTGGTCACCCCCATGGGAACTCACCTTGTCAGCACTACAGATGTCTCTCTTATCACCTTACACAAAGTTACTAAACACCACAAACGGTCCCTGAACCGCCTCACCGCTCACCTCTCCTCCCTCCAAACTGTCGCCTCCCCAATACACTCTGACCCACTTCCCCTCTCACACCGACAACTTGCGCCCGGTTACGCAATTGCGCAGAACACAACCGATAACGTTAAATCTCCTGCTTCTATTGAACCCTCCACCCCACCCACCCAGCGTTACCAACCTCACGCCACTGTTACTGACGCAGACTACGAGGCGGATTCCATTGGGGACTTGGAAGGAAACCAATGGTGGGCGTGGCCCACGCAGACCGAAGGCAGTCACGCGCACCAAGCATGGGGCTGCCCCAGCAGTGATGCCACCTGGGCAGCACGCCACTACTTGTGCAAATCCTGGATCCGTCACTCCTCCACCTCTAAATTTTACCGTGCATATATAATAACTCCCACCTCACACCCTGACAGGATCCGCGAGGCCATGACATCCCCCGACAGCAGCGCACCTGCACCACCGGCGCGCCTGCTCCACCTTACCTACGGATCCCAATACAAAGCTCTGCACATCACGAGCTGGCGGGGCAAGCGCTCCTACAACGACGACAAACTAGTCACTTCCACTGTTGTCCACGTTCAATGGGCCCCAACCATCATGCACAACGAACATATCAACTCCTACACACACATAGGATACAGCATCCACCACAGCACATCTCTTACCTCCACTACCTCCACCATACATTGGAAACCCCAATCTCACAATGCGTCTCACCTTGTTGAACTTTTGGGACAACCAGCATACGACCAATTAACCCACACTTTTAAAACTACTCCCCCATTAACCACACACCTCAACCCTAGGAAGGACACCCACCTTACTAACCTTCAACAACAAGGCCAATGGGCCACCTCCCCAGGATTTAATGCTGACAACCACAACCTTGTTCACAAACTTCTGAAAATTGACACACACGACAGGCACCCAGACTGGGACATTCAACCACCCTCAGCCTACATTATACAAACAGGCATCCTCACCACTCTGGATGACCAATCCACACACACACACACCAACGTTTCGTATCTTTATAACCCCACTGGTCACTGTCTTGGGCATATTCCCAACGACAGACTAACCTCTCTCAAACAAAACTATGACCACTTCAAAAATCACCACCCTACCAAATGGAACCAACTGACCCAAGGAGGAACATACCACACTGACTTAGCTGCCCTCTTCACCAGATACAGAGCTGCTCCTGCTGCTACCAACACTCTTTCTCCTTTTCTCTACCAAGCAGCAGCTGCTCTGGGCATTACTCACCATCGTACTTCTAACCCCCTTAGCTACGACCAAAGCCTCACCAGCTTCTCTTCTACCAGCCCTGCTGATCAGCTCTTTGGCTCCAACCAAGACCCCTTTCTTACCATCTGGACTGGGGGCTCACTGGTGGACATTCCTAACTCCACGACACAAGCACACCAAGCTCTAAGGTGGGCCCTAGCCAGTGCTGACCATGCTGAAAATACTCTCAGCCCTACCTGCACCCTGATGCTCCTCCCTGACGACCTTGCTGCCCCTTACAAAACCCTCCTCCACCACTCCTGGATTCACTATATTGACTCCAGACCGCAGTCTGAATTTTATACTACCTCTGAAATTTGGCTTGGCAGCAAATCTCACACTCCACCCTCCACCCACAAACTACAACCTCATCCTTATATGCAACCCCCACAGCCAAGATACCTATTTTCCTAAACTCCCAGATTTTATTGACCAATGGACATACTACATGCAAAGCCTCTCCTCATCCTGGGAGCCCTCTACTATCACTCCACCTCCCACTCTTACCTTCTCTGACATTGTCATTACTTACCCCCGGAAACTCAAATCTCTTGCCAAAAATCCTTGGCAAACTCCACTCCACCAACACCCTCCTCCCTCTCTTCTTACCACTACTCACCCTTGTCTTCACCTAGCTACCCCCTCCTCAGGCCTCCAGGTCTACACAGATGGTAGCCTAATAAAAGGTAAACCAGGGCACCCTAGTAAAATAGGTGCTGCAGTATATGTCCCGGCTGCAGGACAAAGCTACACCATCAACCCTGGGGGAATAGGGGCCAGCAAAACTAACAACAGGGCAGAACTGGTAGCCATCCACCAAGCCCTTCTCAACATTGACTACGACAAATCCCTTACACTCCATACAGACAGCCTCTGCTCTCTTCAACTTATTAAAAAAATGATTCATGACCCTACCACAACAACCCGTTCCATTCATACTGAACTTCTGCAATCAATTCAAAAACACCTCATTCAACGCATCCTGCATGGCTCACACACCACTCTTTGTAAAGTCCGTTCCCACACAGGTATCCTTGGAAATGACAGGGCAGACATTCTGGCACGCAAGGCAGCTGAGCACCCTGCCTCCACCAATTTTACTGAC
The DNA here is from genome assembly GCA_013435795.1 of Chlamydomonas sp. ICE-L. Classification (NCBI taxonomy): domain Eukaryota; kingdom Viridiplantae; phylum Chlorophyta; class Chlorophyceae; order Chlamydomonadales; family Chlamydomonadaceae; genus Chlamydomonas; species Chlamydomonas sp. ICE-L. The sequence goes on along the minus strand of JACBWV010000782.1, from coordinate 34,325 downwards.
AACACTGGGGAAATCCCCCGCCACAATGTCTACTGGCCAACAGTTCAACCTCCTCGCACACCCATGGGAGATATTCCCCCACGCATCCTAGCACCTAACCTTACACAAGGTATCACCTCTAACCTGCCCACTAGCTGCCACCTTGGCCAACACCCTCTTAAAGGGATTTATGCAACCACCTGGGCTGATAACACTCCCCACCAACTTCCTCATGCAAGTAACAAATTTTGGACCTCAACCCTTATCCAACATAAAACTAAATTCCACATCCTTAAAGCCCGCTGGGGTAGACTGTGGAACCGTAAACTTGCATTCCGCTGGAAACTCCCTTATATATATTACAAGCACTCACCCACCCACGAAATCCCTATGCCCCATTTGCCACACCTGTGAGGACGGAGCGGGCCACATCCTGGCGGGCTGCACACACCGGACTTTCAAGGGGCTCTATATCAAGAGACATGACGCCGCAGTGCGACTCATCCACAAGGCCATTTGCACCGGAGCCCTGGGATCCCGCAGAATGATCATGGACGCTGGCAAGGAAGAGGACCTCCCCAGGGGGGTCCTGGGCAAACGTCTCCCTGACTGGTTACGCCCCTCCACTATTACTGTAGCGGACTGGAAGAGAATGAGACCTGATCTTGCCGTCCTACCTGACATAGACTCTCCTACCTGTATGTCTGATAAAGAACTCTGGGTTCTTGAGCTTGGATACTGCTCTGATACCAACCATGCTACTAAGTTTATCACTAAACACGCCCAGCATGTTGAATTAGTAAATGGCCTTAGATCGGCTGGATACCTCGTTCACTATGAAGTTATCACCGTTGGAACAACTGGTACTATTCCAACCTCTTTTTTGACTTCTATGACCACTCTTGGACTTCAGAGATCATGTGCCCTCAAACTGGCGGACACAGTCCACTCCCACACCATCACTAGCTTTCAGAGTATTTTACAGTGCAGACGTTTTATGGAAGCACACCCCGGGTCGATACCCGGGGACTAGCACACAGACCGTCCCCCCTCTCAGGTTTTGTCTCGCCAGCTGCATTGTGTCGGTGCTTCCCAACCGGGGTGAAAACCCCCCGTATTAAGCTGCACTGGCATGATGTGGCTACGGTGCCTGCCGGTCAGGCATCGGTGGTAATTCTTTTTACTGAGATGGCCCTACGGTGACTATAGCTAGCTCCGGCTTACGCTATGGTGTCCTTAACTTCACGTCCTGTGAGTAACGGTTCTACACGGATGTAACAATTTCAATTTCAATTTCAATAACGTGGGCGCAAATACGAGATGTAATTTCAATTCATTTCTTGCTTCGTATTTTCAGCAAAATAGTGGTGGACATAAAGCATTCAAGTCTGTTCGTGGCATGGCAACGCCATTCGAACTGAATCCTCGGTGCCGCTGGTTTGTGCAGGGAGACCCACCTCCTGGGTGAAATACCTTTCACAACTTTTTAAAAAATTACCTCAGCATCATCTAGAACAGTCTTCAACCACTGAGCATTAATCTGATTCGTCGATTTGTCCAGAGTCACCACTGGCTAGACTGTCTTATGTTCTGTCGAGGACTCTACAGGGGATTAACGGGGGAAGATTCCCAGCCAATTCCCCACTTACCATACTGTTTTCTTGCCACTTAACAGACTGTCTTCTGTTCTGAAGGGGACTCTACAGGGGAGTATTATAATTAATTAATATCAGCGAATCCTGCTGTCTTTTAATTTGCCACAGGGTTGTTCAAGGGTCCTTCAAAATTTACGTCATGCGGCGCGACCATCAAAATTTCTCCCAAATCTGCGTTTGAGCCTTCCGTTCGTGATGTGAAGCGCAACGGTTTGAACAACTCAATTGCGAACTCAGCAACTACCCCCCACCCCCCCCCCCCCCCCCCCCCCCCCCCCCTTACTTGCGCACTGTCCCGACCTAGGGCCGTACCATTCCTAACTCCTTGTTACTCACCTTTCGAGGTTCAGATTGAAGCAATCCACTCAGCCAAGATGATACAAGGTTCACTTCAGAGATGATTGTTTTGCTTTCTAGCAATGCCTGAAGAACGCCTCTCTCGGTATTTGAAAAGTTTACCGTGGGGTCCATAGCTGTCAAAATATTTAAAAACCTGCGTTTATAGCTGTCAAAACATATCAAAATACTTGCGGGTATAGCTGTCAAAATATCTGCGGGTATAGATGTCAAAATATATCAAAATATCTGCTGGCATAGTTGTCAAAATATATCAAAATACCTGCGGGTATAGATGTCAAAACATATCAAAATATCTGCGGGCATAGATGTCAAAATATATCAAAATACCTGCGGGTATAGATGTCAAAATATATCAAAATATCTGCGGGTATAGCCGAGGGGGGGGGGGGGGCAAGAATGGAGTTTGCAGACCGCATGTTCGGACATTGTTACCGCCCCTCCATGGGTAGCGACTTCGGCACATCAGGCATACTGCTGGCAGCAACTCGGGCGAGCAAAACGGTGCGCAAATCGGGCGAATAAATTGGCAAAAATCTGATATTTTCGAGTTTGACGAACGATATCGAACGATTACGGTATCGTGAACCGCTTTTCTTTTAAAAATCAGTATGAGACTAAGGGGATATTATGGGTAATAGGACTAATAGCGTTACAACGTCGATACGAAAGAATTGAAGTCAGATGAACCAAATAACCAATCAAATGATGAAGAACTTAGAAAAACACGACAATATCGTGCTCATTCTCGTGCCATATATATATCGCCCGATATGGTGCGATTGAAAGGCGATGTGCCCTAATCCAGGCCCAGGCCCAGGAATAGTAAACCTTAGCCATCCAAGGCCACTGAGCTTTTTGTGACAATAATCGAACACCCGATCACACAACTACATGACACATGCTGTGCCTGACCACTGTAGTCATGATTTGCTTGACCACTCGACCACACTGACGGATGACAGTAAATGGTGTAGTAGTGCTAAAACGATCAATTTGTACTCCACCAGATGGTGAGCAGCCTGAAGGCTGATAAACCATGCAATCAATTCAATTTTTGGTTCAGATAGGTTACATAAATAGATCAGTGTTTTCTCTTTTAAAGCCCTTCCTACACGGTTGGGCAAGTCCCTTTATCCTATTTGGCCTACCCCTGGACTGCAACATGCAGATCACATTTGTTTAGTTTAGCCAGTAGCCAAGCAGCATTAGGACCTGGACAGGGCACTTATCACGGGGGGGGGGGGGGGGGGGGGGGGGGGGGGGACTGGGAATTGATAGACGGCGAGCAGCCCAGAGTCGGTTGAAAAACATGTAACAATTCAAATTCAAATTAAACAAAAAAAAATCCGTCCTGGTCGCTCGCCATGGTTACTGGTGAAGGTCACAATTGGCAGTGGGCCGGCATACCCCGCCATCCCCAGGGGTGCCTACTTATGTATGGATTTCTCCGCCCTTCTTTCTGAATCTTCGGTGACACTGGTTCGAGTAAGGGGCCCAAGCTCCCACTAGGGTGAAAAGGCTTTCAAACTTGGCCAGATTCCGTGGCAACGGCGGTGGCAGGTGCGTGTACCTGTTTGCATTTAGTGTCTCTCTGCAAGGGCGTGTTGGTCCCCTCCAGTGCCTTCTTCAACACTCTAGTGTCCCTACGTCCTGGCTAGGTGCTGTGTCATTCCCACTCCCTTATGCTTGAGCCGCCAGTGTTGCAGCCATCCACTTTTTCTCCTTCTTCTTCTTCTTCTTCTTCTTCTTCTTCTTCTTTCTGACCAAGTGCTCTTCCTTTGCAAGGCCGGGGCGGTCTCCTCCAGTGCCTTTTTCACCACTCTTGCGTCCCTACGTCCTGGCTAGGTGTTGTGCCATTCCAACTCCCTTGGGGTTGAGCCGCCAGTGTTGCAGCCATCCAACTTTTCTTCTTCTTCTTCTTTCTGTCTTAGTGCTCTTCTTTTGCAAGGTCGGGGCGGTCTCCTCCAGAGCCTTCTTCATCACTCTAGTGTCCCTACGTCCTGGCTAGGTGTTATGTCATTCCCACTCTCAGGTGCTTCAGCCACCGCTTTTGCAGCCATCCGATCAGCACGGGTACTCTTTTGTGCAGTTTGCAAAGCTGCATTGGTCTCCTCTAACGCCTTCTTCAGTTCTTGCAGGCTCATGCAGTTCCCAGCCCTACTTTCTGCTGTAGGCAGCTCTTCATAACAGCGCGCGGTAGGCTTCGCATGGGGCGCCGCGCCCCTGGGTACGAAGGGTTGTCTCCTGGGGGGCTGATCCAAAACCTCGTCAGGAATCATGTGCAATGTGCGGCTCAGCACGTCAGACACAGAGGTAACCGCCTGTGGAGAAATGAGTGTTTTTTATGAGAGGATTGTTACCCATGAATCACACCTAACAACATCATCAGGAATCATGTGCAGTGTGCGGCTCAGCACGTCAGACACGGAGGTGACCGCCTGTGGGGAGATGAGTGTTGTTTATGAGAGGATTGTTACCCACGAGTCACACCTAACAACATCATCAGGAATCATGTGCAGTGTGCGGCTCAGCACGTCAGACACGGAGGTGACCGCTTGTGGGGAGATGAGTTGTTGTTTATGAGAGATGTACCCACGAGTCACACCTAACAACAATCATCAGGAATCATGTGCAGTGTGCGGCTCAGCACGTCAGACACGGAGGTGACCGCCTGTGGGGAGATGAGTGTTGTTTATGAGAGGATTGTTACCCACGAGTCACACCTAACAACATCATCAGGAATCATGTGCAGTGTGCGGCTCAGCACGTCAGACACGGAGGTGACCGCCTGTGGGGAGATGAGTGTTGTTTGTGAGAGGATTGTTACCCACGAGTCACACCTAACAACATCATCAGGAATCATGTGCAGTGTGCGGCTCAGCACGTCAGACACGGAGGTAACCGCCTGTGGGGAAATGAATGTTGTTTATGAGAGGATTGTTACCCATGAATCACGCCTAACACCATCATCAGGAATCATGTGCAGTGTGCGGTGATGATGATGATGATGATGATGATGTTGATGATGATGATGACGACGACGGCGATGATGTTGATGATGATAATGATTTGAAACAACCCTCTTTGAAACAGCCAAGGGGGACTTTTGAACATCATACAAAAAAACAATTACTGCAGGATCCTGCCTGGATGGTCAAATGTGAGATGTTTTTCTTACAGTGCCCTAGGCAAGCTCACCACCACCACTCAGCAACACCCACCACCCAACAAACAACACCCACCACCACCCAACAAACAACGACCACCACCCACCACCACCCACCAAACAACACCCTCCACCCACCACTGAACGTGTCTGTGATTTTGCTCTCAGAATCTCTACATTTTATTTCAGCTTTCCAAGCTTTTACCTCCTACCCGCACTCAGACATTGCCAGACTTTCCATGGCGTTTCTCACCCTCCTGACCCCCAAATGGTTTCTGTCAAGCCCATAAGCACTGCCCCCCTCTACACACACACACACACACACACACACAACTGAATCCACTTTCCGGTACACACACTCAGACCTTGCCGGACTTTCTATGTTTCGCATCCTCCTGCCATACACATATAAGTCACAACCCTCGTACTCACTGCCCTCCATGCAAAAGAGAGTAGTTCAAGCTTTACCATCTACATGAACTTCACCCCCATACCCACCCACCATCCCTACACCCACGCCCACCCCTACATCCACCCTCTCCCCTACCCCCACCCCCACCCTACCCCTATGCCCACCCCACACCCTTACACCCACCCACCCCTGCACCCACCCCCACAACCCCACCCCCCTAGTAGTACTAGTACTCCCTGGCTCCTTGCGAATGTACGCCAAACCCACCCCCAACCCTAACCCCACTCCTACACCCAACCCAACCCCTACACCCACCATCCCCCCTACGACCCACCATCACCCCTACAACCCACCAGCCCGCCACCCTAGTAGTACTAGTCAGAGTACTCACTGGCTCTTGAGAATTGCATCCACTGAACACGTCCAACTCTACACACACAATCCTACCCATCCTACCCCCCCCCCTACCCCCCCCCCCCCCTACACCCCACCATCCCCACCACTACTCCACACACGCACTATCCTAACTACACCCCCCCCCACCCCCCCCCCCCCCACACACACCCCCCCGAAACACCCACCAATTACCCCGGAAACACACACACCACCACACACACCCCACATTAGTACTCGAACTCCCTGGCTCTTTGAGAATCGCGTCCCGGCACAAACACTTCCAAGCGTTGCCCCCCCCCACCCCCCCCCCCCCCCTCCCCCCCCCACACACACCACACAACCCACACATCACACACAACCACAGTAGTACTAGAACTCACTGGCTCCTTGAGAATCGCGTCCACTACACACTTCCAGCGCTGCCCCCCACCCTGCACCCACCCAACAACGACTCCCACCCCCACCCCCACCATCCTATATACTGTACGCACTGGCTCCTTGAGAATCGCGTCCACTGCACACTTCCAGCGCTTGCATCCGATCTCACCGTGAAAGAGAGTGAGTAGAGGTTTGATGAGAGCGCGCACGTTGGGCTCCTTCCACCCATCCGCATGGACCGCCCAGTGGCCAATGAGGGGATCCGCCCATGCGGCGTAATCATGCAGCACCTGAGGATGGTTGTGTTGGTGTTGGTGGTGACTGTTTTGGTGTTACTGGCTGAAGCTAAGTAACCAAGTTCAAGATGAAAGCGCGCACGATGGGCTCCTTCCACCCATACGCGTGGACCGCCCAGTGGCCGATGAGGGGATCCGCCCATGCGGCGTAATCATGCAGCACCTGGAGGAATTTGTGTTAGTGATTGTGTTTGTGATTGTGTTTGTGATTGTGTTGTGTTGTTGTAAGTGATTGTGTTTGTGTCTGTGATTGTGTTGTTGTTGTTGTTTGTGTTTGTGGTGATTGTGTTGGTGTTAGTCTTGGTGATTGTGTTTGTGTTTGTGTTGGCGATTGGTGATTGGTGATTGTGGTGATGTTGGCGATTCTTGGTGATTCTTGGCGATTGGTGTTTGTGTTTGTGATGGCGATTGGTGATTGTGTTTGTGTTGGCGATTCTTGGTGTTTGTGTTGGCGGGTCTTGGTGATTGTGTTTGTGTTTGTGTTGGCAATTGTTATGCTGATTGTGCTAGTGATTGTGTTCGTGAGTGTGTTGTTGTCAATGATTGTGTTTGTGATTGTGATTGTGTTTGTGATTGTGTTTGTGTTAGTGTTTGTGATTGTGTTTCTGTTTGTGTTTGTGTTGTTGTTTGCGTTGTTGTTTGCGCTGTTGTTGTTGTTCTTCTTCTTCTTCTTGTTTGTAATTGTGATTGTGTTTGTGATTGTGTTGGTGTTGGTGATTATGTTGGTGATTGTGTCTGTGTTGTTTCTGTTGTTTTTGTTGTTGTTCTTGTTTGCGATTGTGTTTGTGATTGTGTTGGTGATCGGTTATGTTGGTGATTGTGTTTGTGTTGTTTTTGTTGTTATTCTTGTTTGTGATTGAGTTCGTGATTGTGTTGGTGTTGGTGATTATGTTGGTGATTATGTTTGTGTTGTTTTTGTTGTTTTTGTTGTTTTTGTTGTTGTTGATTGTCTTTGTGCTGGTGTTGGTAGTTGGGGTGATTTTGATTGTTGCAATGGTGTTGCCGTTGGTGTTGTTGGTGTTTTTGTTGCTGTAGTCGTTGTGGTTGTTAGGGTTGTTGGTGTTGGTAATGGTGTCTCTTTTGTTACTCTTCAACTCAGAACCAAGAAACATCATTTTGTCGCAGTTGTCGTTGTGGTTATTAGGGTTGGTGGTTTTGGTAATGGTAGTGGGAGTACACACACAAACGCACACCCACACAACTGCTCACCCACCCACACACATACACCCACCCCCACCCCCTATCACAGCCCTCTGCTCAAGGTTGGACAAGTCCCCCTCGCCTAGTTGGCTAACCCTGGACTGTGACATACCGCACACACAAACACACACCTAATATATGAGATTGGGCTGAAAAGGTTACTTGCCACTTAGTTGAGCTCTTTTGGGGCGAAACGCTTCCATGTACTTGTCTTTGCATGACCATCGTGAAGGGTCCTAGTTCTCCTTCTGCTCAGCGAGTTGGGGCCTAGCTCGTATGCTCAGCGAGAAGGGACCACGTCCCGCCACTCAGCGGGTATGATCGCGATAAGACAAAAACACTTTTATAGCAATTCAGGGGATGAACTGGACAAACCGTTTCCGTGAGAACTTGTAATTCGAACTTTGTCGAGAATTTTGGCCAGGAAATCCGAGAATTCTCGACAATTTGGCCTGGAGTTCTCGAGAATTCTCGACGAAGTACGAAACGATTGTCCAGTTCATCCCCTGAATTGCTATCAGCCAAAGCCTGAGACATCTGTATAACAGCGTACTACAAAGCGCTGACCAATTTGACGTTTGTGCGCTTTAAGCGCTGACCAATTTTACAAAATGTAGTACCCTGCTGTATAATACAAATGGTTGAAGGATGAAGATAGGAGCTACAAATAAAATAACCAAACAAGCAAATGTTAATCCAGCCTGTTCAAAAGGAGGCTGTGTTTAAACACTAAAGAGAGCCGACCCCGAGCTTCAGTCATGTCTACCATTGCTGTTGGTAGACCTAAAGCCATTCTTTATACATAATGGCTGCCGGTAGACCTAAACTACTTGTCAGCGTTTGCTAAGGTCCCGCATGGATTTTTGTTGTCCGCTTGGCCTATCACAGCCCTCAGTTAAAGGTTGGACAAGTACCCCTTGCCTAGTTGGCTGCCCCTGGACTGTGAAAAACCGAACACACAAACACACACCTGCCAGCGTCTGCTAAGGTCCCCCATGGATTGTTGCTTGCCTCTCGGCCTATCATGGCCCTCGGTCCGCGGTTGGACAAGTCCCCCTTGCCTAGTTGGCTACCCCTGGACTGTGACATACCGTACACACAAACACACTCCTGGCAGTGTCTGCAGAGGTCCCCCATGGATTGTTGGTCGCCGCTCGGCCTATCATGGCCCTCAGGTCAAGGTTGAACAAGTCCCCCTTGCCTAGTTGGCTACCCCTGGACTGTGACATACTGTACACACAAACAAACACACACAAACGTTAACCCACACAAACGCTCACCCACCCACCCACACATACACACCCACACCTTATCACAGCCCTCTGGTCACGGTCGAACAAGTCTCCCACACCTAGTTGGCTACCCCTGGACTGTGACATACTGTACACACAAACACACACACCTGTCTGCGGCATGAGGCTGGGTTGATCTCCTCTCCAAAAATAGCCCTGTCAGCATCTGCTAAGGTCCCCCATGGATCGTTGTACGCGGCTCGCCCTATCATGACCCCCTCAAGCATGCCACCGCTAACACAGGACAGATGTGATGCCTCCTCCTCATCACCACTCCCCGGGCAGTCTTTACCAGACTCCTCCTCTGACTCATTTGCACCTGTGGTCTCGCTATCGTCAGCACAGCTGGCAGCCAGCCTGGCATCCACCTGGCTGGCGTCACAGATGCCAGAGGCAGCTGCAGGAAGGAAAATTGAAAGTTGTTACGCCTTGCCACGGGGTGTGAGCTTGGAGGGAAATTGGAAATTCTTACTCCTTGCCACAGGGTGTGAGCTTGAAGGAAAATTGAACATTGTTACGCCTTGCCACGGGGTGTGAGCTTGAAGGGAAATTGGAAATTGTTACTCCTTGCCACAGGGTGTGAGCTTGAAGGAAAATTGAACATTGTTACGCCTTGCCACGGGGTGTGAGCTTGAAGGAGAATTGGAAATTGTTACGCCTTGCCACGTGGCGAGAGGTTGAAGGAACCTTCCCGTTCAAATTCAAATTTAAATTGTTACGCCTTGCCACGTGGCGAGAGGTTGAAGGAACCTTCCCGTTCAAATTCAAATTTAAATTATTACACCTTGCCACGTGGCGAGAGGTTGAAGGAACCTTCCCGTTCAAATTCAAATTTAAATTGTTACGCCTTGCCACGTGGTGAGAGGTTGAAGGAACCTTCCCGTTCGAATTCAAATTTAAATTGTTACGCCTTGCCACGTGGTGAGAGGTTGAAGGAACCTTTCCGTTCGCTAGTATTGGGGAATAGTTACTGGGGGTTTTGCTTTCGCAGACGGCTACGTTTTGCCTTCGAGACTGCTAGCTAAGGGTGTCACACTTTTGGGCAGTGGAGGTATCAAGAGCATATTATTGAGATGTAGAACACAATCACCAATCAGAACCGAATGGCTCAGTGGCAGAGCAAAGGGCGAAAATCGAGGCAGGTGCTGGGTTCGAACCCCCTTGAGTGCGCTTGGGCCCGTCCAGAGGGTTGTCGACCGGCACGGTAACTGGTATCTAGATGCGATGTCGGCTCGAGCATCGTTTACTAACGATCCGGTTCCCTTAATCCCACTGGGCACGTCCTTAGAGGTCATTGTGACAATTCTTGGATGTTTAAATTCCCATTTTTTGTTTTGGGACACGAGTGCTACATTTTGTTTTGGGACACGAGTGCTACATTTTTTGTTTTGGGACACGAGTGCTACATTTTTTGTTTTGGGACACGAGTGCTACATTTTTTGTTTTGGGACACGAGTGCTACATTTTTTGTTTTGGGACACGAGTGCTACATTTTTTGTTTTGGGACACGAGTGCTACATTTTTTGTTTTGGGACACGAGTGCTACATTTTTTGTTTTGGGACACGAGTGCTACATTTTTTGTTTTGGACACACGATTGCGAACATTTTGTTTTTGGGACACGAGTGCTACATTTTTTGTTTTGGGACACGAGTGCTACATTTTGTTTTGGGACACGAGTGCTACATTTTGTTTTGGGACACGAGTGCTACATTTTGTTTTGGGACACGAGTGCTACATTTTTTGTTTTGGGACACGAGTGCTACATTTTTTGTTTTGGGACACGAGTGCTACATTTTGTTTTGGGACACGAGTGCTACATTTTTTGTTTTGGGACACGAGTGCTACATTTTTTGTTGTTTGGGACAACGAGTGCACATTTTTGTTTTGGGACAAGACATTGGCTACATTTTTGTTTTGGGAGCACTAGTTCTACATTTTTTTGTTTTTGGACACGAGTGCTACATTTTGTGTTTTGGACCGAGTGCTACATTTTTTTGTTTGGGGACACGAGTGCTAACTTTTTGTTTTTGTTTTGTTTGGGGACACACTCAGTTCGCTACCATTTTTTTGTTTTTGGGACACGAGTGCTACATTTGGTTTTGGTGGGGGCACCGTGCTACATTTTGTTTTGGGACACGAGTGCTACATTTTGTTTTGGGACACGAGTGCTAACATTATTAATGGTTTGGGAGAACAAATTGCTACAAGTTTTTGGATCATTTGGGACCCGAGGGCTACATTTTGTTTTGGGACCAGTGCTACATTTGGTTTCTTGGGACACGAGTGCTACATGTTTTGTTAAAATTGGGCACATGCGAGTGCTACAAAAAACCATTTTGTTTTAAGGGACACTAGAAATGACTACATTTTGTTTGGGAAACGAGTGCTACATTTTGTTGTGGGGACACGAGTGCTACATTTTTTGTTTTGGGACACGAGTGCTACATTTTTTGTTTTGGTGACACGAAATGGAGTAAAAACTACATTTTTTGTGTTTTTGGGACACAGTGCTACCTTTTTGTTTTAGGGAACAACGAGTGCGACGCAAGAAACATTTATATGTGTTTTTTGGATACAGCACGAGTGACTAACAGTTTTTGTGATAAAATTTAAGAGGGGACGAAGAAGGAAGAGATAAAAGCGATGCTCAATAGGAAGATATTCTGTAAAATTATAGGCAGACAGAGAAAGAAAAAAAAAACACGCGTGCTACATTTTTGTTTTTGGGACCAGGGGTGCTACAAGGATTTTTTGTGTATAAGTTGGGAAAAACAAAGAGCGAAGGAGAAGACGAGTGCTAAGCATTAAATTTTTGGTTTGGGACAGGAAAGAACGATTGCTAAAACATTAGAATTAATAGTTTTTGTTTTGGCGACCGCGCTAAAAGCGTCAAAAAAACTGGTAGAGCAGTACTTTTTAAGTCATTGAGGGCTTGAAATATTTTGGAAGATCACGATTGCTCCATTTTTATTTTTGAAAAGAAAAAGACGAATACCACGAAACAGTGCTACAGTTTTTTTAGAAAAAAAGACAAAATAGAAAAAAAAGCTGTAACAGAAGAAAGCACGAGTGTGCTCCCATTTTTTGTGTTTTGGGGACCGGAAAAGAAGACAGAAAGGGAGGGAATAGTAGAAAAGCGTGGAAACAAACGAACATTTGTGTTAGATGAGGCACGAGTGGCCGACAGATTATGTTTGTGTGATATGGGCAACCGAGAGCGATAGCTACAAAATCATTTTGTTTTGGGGACACGAGTGCGGTAACATTTTTTTTGTTTTTGGGAACACTACGGAAGTAAATCATACGGAGGGATAATTTTTGTAAAGAAAGAATCTTGGGACAACGAGTGCGACATTGAAAGTTTTGTAATTAGGAGAAAAAGGGAGCACACGCAGTTCAACAAAGGAGATATAACAAGTTTTGTAAATTTTTTGGGACACGATGCTTAAACATTTGTAGTACTAAGGTGTGTGGAGAGAACAACGAGTGCTACAAAAGAACATTTGTTGTTTAAAAAAGAAATGGGCCCCAGTGCTACATTTTTGGTAAGTTGGGACACGAGTGCTGGGAAACATTTTTTGTTTTGGGACAGGACGATGGACCGATATACATTTTTTGGAGCTATGTTGGACCGAGTGCTCATGTTTAGTTGTTATTAGGGGGACACTAGTGCTACCTTTTTTTGTTTTGGAGTAAAACTGACGTGGATTTTTGTTTTGTGATACAACGATGAGACCTAAGAGTTAACGAGCAATTTAGTTGAGTGGTATTTGGGACACAGTGCTACATTTTTGTTTTGAAAAATTGGTAACAACGGTGCTAACAATATTGTTGTGTTTATTGGGACACTAGTGCTTACAGAAATAAAAATTAAATTTGGTATTTGGGGAACCTCGAGTGCTACATTTAAAATTAATGTTTTGGGACCTAAGTGCTACATTTGTTTTGTGGACACGAGTGCTACTTTTGTTTTTGGAGAAAGACACCGGGCGAGTTCTAACAATTAGGATGTTTTTGGACACGATCTCATTTGTTTGGGACACGAGTGCTACATTTTGTTTGTGGGACACGAGTGCTACATTTTGTTTTGTGACAACTCCGGAATGCTACATTTTGTTTTGGGACCAGTAGAAATAGGGACAACGATTGCTACCTTTTGTGTTATGGGGACACAGTGCTACATTTTGTTTTGGGATCACAGTGCACATTTTTGTTTTGGGGACCCGAGTGCTACTTTTGTGTTTGGGACACGAGTGGCTACATTTTTTTGTATTTGGGACACGAGTGGCTACATTTTTTGTTTTGGGACACGAGTGCTGAACATAGGTCAAGTTTTTTGTTTTTGGGACAACAGGGAAAGGAAAATAGCTACAATTTTTGAATGTAATTGGGGACAACGATTAGGAGAGCGCACACCTAAGAACAGGTTTTTGGTTTTGGGACACGAGTGCTACATTTTTTGTTTAGGGCCGATTCGCTAACACTTTTGTTTTGGGTACACCATCACGTAAGTCCAAAAGCGACAGAACATTTTTTTTTTTTGGGACACGAGTGCTACATTTTTGTTTTTGGACCCTTGTGCTACTTTTGTTTGGGACACGAGTGAAACTGACAAATAAAGGACAAGGAAGTTTTTTGTTTTGTCGACACGAGTGCTAAAGCTTAAAAAATAATTTATGTTTTGGGACCCCGATTGCTACATTTTTTGTTTCTTGAGAAACACGAGTGCTACATTATTTTTGTCTTGGGACAGATACGATTGCTACATTTTTTGTTTTTGGACACAGAGTGCTACAACAGAGAAATTTATTTGTAGAATTTGGGGACACGAGTGAGCTACAATTTTGTTTTGTTACACGATGTCTACGTTTTGTTTTTGGGACACCTAGAGTGCTTACATTTTTTGTTATTGGGACACGAGTGACACTAATACATTTGAAAAAATATTTAGGTAAGGGGGACAACGATGGCGACTTTTGTTTTGGGACACGATAAATATCGTAACGGAGGAGGAAAGGAAAAAAAAATACAAAGTAGAAAAGAGCCAGCAGAAGAGAAGAAGTTAAGGGCTACCACTGGGCCGTATCACAACTCACCATGGTGTTTTGGGGGTGCTACATTGTTGGGCAGTGGAGGTATGCATATCACCTTATTGAGATATAGGGATTGTCAATATCGTCTGGACCCCACGAATTATCGCTTGATGTATCTACAAGTCTTGGTATCAAGAAACTATAATGTATGGAATATCATCGATGTTGTTCGTATAATCATACAATATTGTCACATATATGTATGGATCTAAAGCATATGCTATTTAAGTCTAATAATATCATCAATGAATTGTACACTAATATAAATTATATTCGGCTTATATCATAAAAACCGGAGACGAATAGATGTGGGACCAAAAGATTGTACTCAAGAGAATACGCATAAAGGGCAGGGCACGAAAAGTGATGCAATTGAGGGGAGGAAAAAGGGATGGGACTAGCGATGCAGGGATATTGTAATATCAATGAATGATGACTAGAGAGAGCATCAAAATGTCAAATCAAAGTCGAAAAAGTAATGATATCATACGATGCCAGAAAAGCGGTCCCAACTCGGTATCTTTGTCCTACGCATCATATCATATATATTAAAATCATTGATATTTGTATGATCATATTATATCGTACACTTCTTTGGTCAGCATCATATATTTGCGGTCCCCTAGAGCATAATCATACATGAAGTGTATACTATATATATATGAATAATCATATCATCCTGTCTGAAAACACAAGTGAGAACCATCATGTGTAAACAACAACAAAGTGCACCAGAACTGCACCAGTACTGCACGCCAAATGCACCAGTACTACTAGCCACCGAAAGGAGGGACAACTACGAGATGCACCAGTACTGCACCAGTACTGCACGCCAAATGCACCAGTACTGCACCCCAAATGCACCAGTACTGCACCAGTACTGCACGCCAAATGCACCAGTACTGCACCCCAAATGCACCAGTACTGCACCAGTACTGCAGCCAAAATGCACAGTAACTGCAAACCCAAATGCACCAGTACTTGCACCCGTCCTGCACTCCAAATGCACCAGTCACTGAGAGCTTCCCAAATGCAACCATACTGCACCAGTACTGCCAGCCAAATGCACCAGTATAACTGCCCCAAATGCCAACCAGTCCTGCACCAGTACTACTGCAAGCCAAATGCACCAGTACTGCTTCACCCCAAATGCACCAGTACTGCACCAGTACTGCAAGCCAAATGCACCAGTACTGCACCCCAAATGCACCAGTACTGCACCAGTACTGCAAGCCAAATGCACCAGTACTGCACCCCAAATGCACCAGTACTGCACCAGTACTGCAAGCCAATGCAACCAGACTGCACACCCCCAAATGCTTACTGCATCCCCAAATGCACAGTCTGCACCGTACTTCAATCCAAATGCACCATTACTGCACCCCCAAATTCACGTCTGCAACCATTACTGCAAGCCAATCAACCATTACTGCACCCCACATGCACCAGTCAACTGCACAGTAACGGCAATCCAGATCCAGTAACTGCACCCCAAATCAACCATTACGGCACCAGTAGCTGCAATCCAAATGCCCATTAACTGCAACCCAAATGCGCATTACGCACCAGTACTTGCAATCCAATGCACACCAGTCTTCACCTTCACCCCAAAGCCACCCGTACTGCTCCATACGCAAATCCAACTGCACCCGTACTAGCAACCCCAAATGGCACCATATACTGCACCAGTACTGCAGCCCAATCAACCAGTACTTGCACCCCATATGCACCATTACTGCACCAGTACTGCAATCCACCTTCCCATACTGCCACCCCAAATGCCCATACTGACCAGTATGCAAGCCAAATGCACCAGTACTGCAACCCAAATGCATGAGTACTGCACAAAACAGCTGCAGGGGCTACAATGTGGTGCCAGTGTTCAGTGCTGGCTTGTATGTAAGCTGCTACTTGTATGAAGAGCATATCATTGAGGCAGTATCATTGTAACGACAACTTAGTGCATCAGTAATGCACTAAGGAGCTGAATGGGCAACAATATGGTGCCAGTGTTAAGTGCTGGCTTTTATGTAGGAGCACATTATTGAGACAGTATCATTGTACAACAACAAAATGCACCAGTACTGCACAAAACAGCAGCAGAGGCTACAATATGGTGCCAGTGTTAAGTGCTGGCTTGTTTGTAGGAGCACATTATTGAGACAGTATCATTGTACAACAACAAAGAGCATCAGTACTGGCAACAAACAGGCCCCCCCCCCCCCCCCCCCCCACCCCCCCCCCCACACACCCACACCCCACCCCAACCCCGGCAACCCTCACCGCAACCCTTACCACTCACCCCACCATCACCCTGAACCCCAACAAAACAGCTCCAGGGGCAATAAAGGAGGGCTCCGCCCAAAACTGTATGAACCATACAATTCCGCCTGCCCCCCGGTGCGGGGGAATTGGTGTGGTGAGGTGGTGTGTGTGTCTGTGTGTGGGGGGGTAAGAATCATTATCATCATCATCATCATCCGTAGCAGCAGCAGCAGCAGCAGTAGCCAGGAGTAACATACCAGTGGGATTGGGTGAGAGGTTGGTGTGGTGGTGTGCGAGTGTGTGTGTGGTGGGGAGGGTGGTTAAGAATCATCATCATCATCATCTGTAGCAGCAGCAGGAGCCAGGGGACACATACCAGAGGAATTGGGGTAGGGGAATTGGGGTGGTGAGGTGGTGTGCGTGGGGTGGGGTGGGGTAGGGGTGGGGTGGGGGTGGGGTAGAATCATCATCATCATCATCATCATCATCATCTGTAGCAGCAGCAGAAGAAGAAGCCAGGAACACATACCAGTGGGATTGTCGGACAGAGTGGCGGAGGGAAAGGGACCTGTGAACTCGATCGCCGCCTTAGCCTCGTAGCAATTCTGGAAGCCTCCATTCAAGCTAAACTTCAGGTGTGGGAAGTCACGTCTGTGTGTGGGGTGGGACGGGTTGGGTAAGGGGTACTGGGTTGGGGCGTGGATGTGTGTGTGTGTGTGTGTGTGTGTGTGTGTGTGTGTTGGGGGGGGGTGGCTGTGTGATGCGCGTGTGTGTGTGTACCTGTTTCTGGTTTGTGTGCTGGCGTGTGTGTGGCTGTGTGTGTGTGGGTGTTTGACGCTGATTTGGCTGGTCCGTGTGTGTGGCTTTGTGTTTGTGTGTTTCTGTGTGTGGCGTAGCCGTGTGATGGCAACCAAAACCCTCTCCCCCGCCATCCTAACATGGTCACCCACACTACATTTCCCTGACGCGTACTCATACCGCAATTCGCCTACCTCAAATGCATATACCCCCCCCTAAAAAAGACAACCGCCCCCACCCAGCGACACCCTCCCACCCACACCCCACACCTCCCCTGACCACCAACCCCCCCTCCACCACCATCCTACAGGTTATGACTCAAAACAGCACTTCTCCTACCTTAAGGCATACCCCCTCACCCCCACCCCCACCTACCCCCACCCTTCCAGCAACCCCCGCTCACCACCCACCTCCTACAGTTTTATGACGCAAAGCAACTTCTCCCCTACCTTAAAGCGTACCCCCCCCTCACCCCCACCCCACCTACCCTCCAGCAAACCCCCTCACCCACCATCCTACAGGTTATGACTCAAAAGAGCACTTCTCCTACCTTAAGGCATACACCCACTCATGCCTAAGAGGAGGGACTGTTCGGTTCTGAGAAGGGTTGAGGCCTTGAAGGAAGCACTTGCGTGCATGGACGATGAAGTGGTCCACCGGGGAACCTTGCGACACCGTGGCCACAAGGTTGCAAAGTTCTCCATAGCTGTCCACATCATCCACTCCCAGCCTGGTGGTGTTGGTGTTGGTGGTGTTGGTGTTGGTGGTGTTGGTGTTGGTGTTGATGGTGTTGTTGGTGATAGTGGTGTTGTTGGTGACGGTGGTGACGGTGGTGATGGTGGTGGAGTTGGTGGTGTCGGTGGTGACGGTGGTGACGGTGTTGTTGGTGTTTTTGGTTGTGTTGGTTGTGTTGGTTGTGTTGGTTGTGTTGTTGTTGTTGTTGTTGGTGGTATTGTTGGTGCTGTTGTTGTTGTTGTTGTTGGTGGTGGTGTTGTTGTTGTTGGTGTTGTTGGTTGTGTTGTTGGTATTGTTGGTGTTGGTTGCGTGGTGTGGTCCTAGTGGTGGTGTTAATGGTTGCAATTGAGACAAGGTTGTTGGTGGTGGTGGTGATGGTAGTGGTGGTGTAGGTGATGGTGGTAGTGGTGTAGGTGATGTCCTGGGGTAGTGGTTTATTTGGTATTGGTGGTGGTGTGTGTGTCAGTTGCTGGCAGTGGTGCTAGTGATGTCGGTTGGTAATTTGTTATTGTGTGGGTTTTGGTGTAGGTGATGGTGTTGATTGTCGGTGGTTTGTGTCCGCGTGCTGTTGTTCTTTGTGTCGGTTGGTGTGGTGCTGGTTGTTCTGGTCGTCCTGTGTGTCGGATTAGCTTGGTGGTCTTGGTTTCGGTGGTGTCGAGTGCTGTGTTTCCTGGTGGGTGGTAGTGATGTAGGTGTAGGTGGTGGTGTAGGTGGTGGTGATGGCGGTGGTGATGGTGGTAGTGGTGTATGTGATGTTGGTGGTGTTGGTGGTGTTTCCTAGTTGTTTTGTTATGGTGGCACTCGATTGACGTTGGTGTGTTGGCGTGTTGGTGCTTGCTTCTGCCGTGGTCTGATTCTTACCTACTTACCCCGCCCACCCGCTCACCAGCGGGGCGGAGTGACCCCACCGGCGTCGAATGTCTGTTCCCTCCCAACCCAAGGACTGCTTGTCTTTGCAGTGCTCCACTCTGCTGTGACTAGTTCACCTTCCCTTCCCTTCAATAAATGTCTGACGGTGGTGTTAGTGGTGTTGGCCATCACCTACACCGCCACTACCATCACCACCAACACTTACACCGCCACTACCATCACCACCAACACCATCCCTGTCACAATTGCCACCATTACCATCACCACTATAGCCACCAACCAACACCACCAACACCACCGTCGTCTGCAGGTGCGCTCCACTTCTTCGACTAGGATTCACACAGCCTTCCCTTTCCCTTAAATATATCACGCCCTTATTACGAGCGTGAGGTTGATGGGGCCACAGCCTGTTTTTCTTGCTGGTTCCACCACCATAACATGGAATGAACCCCAAAATCCGTCCGCCTTTCCTTCTCCTTGGTTTCCCTCCTCCCCCCCCCCCCCCCCCCCCCCCCCCAACAACCCCTCCCTCTCCCCCCTTTCTCCCCCCCTCCTTTCACCTTCTACCATCCTCCCCCCACCCCCCCTTCGACATTTTTCCCGCCCTGTGTCACTTCCCTCTTTCCTTCATTCACCCCCTCCCACCCCTACCCCATTCCACACCTTCCACGTCCCACCAACCCTCCGTTCCCCTTTCCCTCGAGCCCCCTCCCATTCTCACCCCTCGCCCCACCCACAACCACAACCCAGAAAAGAAAGTGGTTGGGTGTGCAGACGGAGGAGAAACAAAAGAAGAGAAAAAACAGCGAGAGACGTGAAAGTGGAAGGGGAATCAGGAAAGGAGACAGAGAGAAAAAAGCGAGGATGAATAGAAGAAGGCGAGGGCGGGAAAGGGGAAAAGAATGGGGAAAGGGGGGAGTAGAGAAAGCGACTGAGGAAGAAAGTGGGAACAGCCTAATCGCCCAATCCCCATCCCCATCTCCCCCTCTCTATAGCCCTGGCCAGCTTCTACCTTGCAGCAACTCCGCCAACCCGGTCCCCCCCCTCCCTTTCCCTTTTCCATCCCTCCCCCCCTCCCTTCACCTTCCTCCCCTCCTACCGCTAGTCACCCTTGGCTTCCCCTCCCCCCTCCCTTCACCTTTCCTCCTCCCTCCCCCCCACCCTTCACTTTCCCCTCCCCCCATCCCTTCACCTTCCCTCCCCACCCCGCCCCCCTCCCCTTCACCTCCCTCGCCCACCCCCCCCTTCCTCACCTTCCCTCCCCACCCCTCTCCCCTCCCTTCCCCATTTCCTCCCCCCCACCCCACCCCCTTCAACTTCCCTCCCCACCCCCCCTCCTTCTAGCATCCCCTGGGCTTTCCCCTCCCCCCACCCGTCCTTTCCCCTCCCTCCCCTCTCCCCTCCCCTCCCCCGGCTCCACCTTCAAATCACCCTCCCCCCACCCCCTACCATTACCACTACCTTCTAGCATCCCCCCTGGCTGTCCTTCCCCTTCCCCGCCTGCCCTTCACCTTCTCTTGTCCCTCCATTCCCCCACCCCCCCACACCCCCGCCCCCCCCACATACCTTCACCTTCCCTTCCCATCATCCCCCCCCCCCCCCCCACCACCACCATTCTACTCATCCCCTGTGCTATCCATGTTCCCCAATCCCCCCTACCCTTCACCTTCCCTACTCCACCGACCGGACCAAACCCCCCCTGGTCCCCGCCTGCCTTCACCTCCCCCGCCCCACCCCCACGCCCCACCCCCCCCCCATACCCCCCGCACACCCCCCACCCCCAACCCCCCACCCCCCATACCCTTCTCTCTCGCTCCCCTGTGTCTTCCTTCCCCGCCAACACCGCCATCCTTCACCTTCTACTTTATCCTTCCCTTCACCCCCCACGCCCCTCCCTCTCCCTTCACACCCTTCCCTTCCCCTCCCACCAAGACCCGCCCCCCCCTCCCCCCCACCTGCTAGGCCCTCCCTGTGCTTTTCCCCTCTCCCGCGATTCCCCTCGCACCCCCACCCTTCCCTTTCCCTCCCCAATCATCACTCACCACACTCCTCCCTTCACCTATTCCCTCCGACCCCCCGACGGCCCACAGCTCCCTCCCCCCCCCTTCACCTCCCACCCCAATCCCCCCTCCTCCACCTCCCCCCCCCCCCCCACCCAACCTCCCCCCCCCCCTCTAGCATCCCCTGGCTTCCCCTCCCCCCTCCCTTCTTCACCTTCTCTTCCTTCCATTCCCCCTGCCTTTCACCTTCCCTCCCATCCCCCCCCCCCCCCACCTGCTAGGCATCCCTGGCTTCCCCTGCCCCCCTTCCTTCACCTTCCCTTCCCCGACCCCCCCCCTCCCCCCTCCCTTCCCCCTCCCCCGCCCCCCACCCCGCCTCCCCCCAGATCCCCCCCGCCCCCATCCCCCCCCCCCCCTCCGTTCTAAGCATCCCCTCTCCCCCCGCCTCCCTTCTCCTTTCCCCATCCCACCCCCCTCACCTTCCTTCACCTGACCCCACCCCCCCGCACTCCCCGTCCCCCCCCCACCCCACTCCCACCTCCCTGCCCTTTCTAGCATCCCCTGGCCTTTCCCCTCCCCCTCCCTTAACCCATTCGCCTCCCCCGCCCCTCGCGCCCACACGTGCCAAACCCTCATTCCAAGACCAATCCGCTCCCCACCCGCTCTACCCCCCACACGAGAGACCAAAAATGCCCCTCCACCTGCGCCCCACCGCCCCAAACGAGACCGGCCTCAGGCCGCCCCCCCCCCCCTCTCCTTCGTCTACACTCCCCATTTCTGCGCCCTCCCGAACCCCCCCCCCCCCCCCTACCTTCTAGCTCCTGGCTTGCACTTCCCGCCTCCCTTTCACCTCTTTTCCTTCCATTCCCCCCTCCCCCATCCATTCACCTTCCCTCCAATCTACCCCCCCACCATGCGAGCATTCCCCTGGCTTCCCCTCCCCCCTCCTTCACATTCCCTCCCCTCCATCCCCCCCCCCCCACACACCTGTAGCATCCCCTGGCTTCCCTCCCCCTCCCTTCACTTCCCTCCCCTCCTCCTTCTGAGTATTCCCTGCTTCCCTCCCTCACCTTCCATCCCCTCCCATACTTCACCTTCCCTCCCCCTCCTACCTTCTAGCATTCCCTGGCTTTACCCTACCCCCTCCCTTCACTAGCATTCCCTGCCGCTCCCCTCCCAACATAACTCCCCCTCCTACCTGCTAGCATCCCCTGGATTCCCCTCCCCGCCTTGACCCACCTGATCTTGATGTTGACAGGAATGCCGCCGCAGGCTTCTCCCACAGCCTTCATGCATGATGCCACCAGTTCAGGTTGCATCATCATGGTCGCTCCAAAACAGCCGGCACCAGCAACACGGTCACTGAACGATACAGGGTAGGGAATGGTATGTATGTGTGTTGGAGCGGATAGAAAGGGCCCCCTACCCCCACACGGCCTTCACGCATGATGCCAACTGTTCAGTTTGCATTATCATGGTCCCTGCACAACAGCCAGCACCAGTACCGCGGTCACTGTAAGGAACAGGGTAGGGGCAAGGTAGGTATGAGTGTTGGAGAGGATAGGAAGACCCCCCTGCCACTCAGAAATGCATACACTAACACACAAACAAAACAACCGCCACCAGCAACGCGGCCACTGAAAGAAATGGGGGAGGGGCGAGGTACGTGTGGGTTTTTTAGAGAGAGTTTTTAAAGAGAGCAGGGAAGAGGTGATGGAAAGGACTGTGCACCAGGAGCAAGATTTCTGAAAGAAACTATACTAATATAAATCACAGACAAGGGGGGGGCCAGAATAAAGTTGTAAGACCGCATGTTCGGAAGTTATTCTTTTCATCCCTGACCCCCCCCCACCCTGAGGCTTCATACCTGGACACCCAACCCAACCCAACCCCCTGAGGCTTCATACCTGGACACCCAGACAATTTGACATGGTGAAAGGGGGGTTGATGAGCATCATCTCGTCAAGGCCTTTCCAACCATACAAATAATAATAAAATATCAAGTATGGACAAAGTTGTTCAGTTTTTAGTATGTTTACAACTTTCTTGGGCGCTCAGTAGTTCGTGCTGTTGGAGGAGATCACCCAGGTATGAAAAGGACTGAAGGTGTTCCTGATCTGTCTATCTATCATTATCATCATCATTATCATGGTTTAATTGACTTAAAGTGTATTCTGGAGCCTGAGGGTTTGCTCGGGTGTGGTGGGTGTGAGTGGGTTGGTGAGGGGGGTGAAGGTGTGTGTGTGTGTGGGGGGGGGGGGGGGGGGGCTCGTCGCCAGGCTTGTCTGCTTTAGGAACCTCGTAGGGACCAGAATACAGAACGCGAATCCGTATGCGTTGTGCGCGCGCGTTTTTGCGCCCAACTGCCGATCGCGCGAAGCTGGACGCAAAGGTATGGGTGACGTCACGGTTCTACATCCATACCGAAGATGCGGTACGAAATATCTTTCCTGCCCCCCCCCCCCCCCCCCCCCCCCCCCCCCCCCCCCCCCCCCCTCCCCTCGATTACAGATGAATTAATATAAAACAAGTAAATGAATCTAAATGACAAAAAATGAACATAAATTGCATTTCTTGACCCACCTGGGACAGCCACAGTTTAAATTGATCTCATCATATCCATACTCTGCAACCTGTCACAACAAAAGGTGTGGTGTGGTGTGTGGTGTGCTTTATGTACTGTGGTGTGTAAGTTTCGTTTTCTGGGTGGAAAATGTTGCCCTTTTTTGTGTGAGCCGTACGATGCTCGAACGGGGGTTTAGCCCTATTAATTACACAGTGTGCTAGAAGGGGGAGGGTGGGAGGGTGGTGTTTGTAGAGGTGTGTTTTGTTTTTATGGGTTTGTGGGTTGGGTTTTGGTTGTGTTGTGTGTTTGCGCAACTGCGGTGTTGGGATGTCGAAGGGGTTGTGGCGAAACATTTTGGGTGACCAGCTGACAAAGTGATAGATTTCATTGAGGGAAGATGCGTGAGAAGGTGAGTGGAAACTACGTTAAATGGAAATTGTGTATAAGAAAGAGAAGGTGGCCAGTGTAGTAAAGTATAAAAAGGAACAAATAGGAAATAGTCGTAGTAAAATAAACAAGAATAAATAACTAGTTAAATAGTATATATCAATAATAGTAGTCAAATAGGTTTAACGGAGTAAGTAGCGTAATAAGGTTCAAAAGGACTAGTATAGAAATAAAATGAGTGTATAAATAAAGAGTAAAAGGAATGTAGATACACTAGAGTGCTCTCCTAGCTTAGAAAGGGGGACGAGGGAGCGTTTAGACTGTCTGTAGTCCTGGACTACAGTTCATGACGCCACATGACTAGCAAGACCACGTCCCGGAAATCTGTGAAGTGTTCCGTAGGCGGACGCGGGAGAGCCAGGTAAGGCAAGGTTGTCCTTTAACAGGTCTTGAAAAACTGTCTCTGCCAGCCCCTGTGGCTACATTTCGTACTCGGATGTGGATACATTCTGCTACTGCAGCCCTGTGGTAATATTCTGTACTGCTAGAGTGCTAGAAAAGGGGAGTCTTGAAACTGTCTGCAGCCCTGTGGCTACATTCTGTACACGGGTGTGTGGTGCAGTAGTGTGTATGCTGCCCATGTTTACACCGCCTGCAGACGGTGAGCAGCCTGAAGGCCGGTACGAAGGGACCGGCATATCATATGATTTTGGCCAAAGGTGAGTATGATATCATATGATATCATACAAATTACATCATATGATATAGTATTTAAGTGGTAACTTTGGCCTAGTCAGACTGCCGGCATCATAGGGTATCATATGATATCATGTTGCCGTTCCCTAGTTATACCACATGCTGCAATATGTGTCACCAATTGCCTCCGACCATGCCCACCTTCCTAACAGCTTCTGCCACCTGCGCAGGATCGCTACCGCCCAGCTTTAATTTTGCTTGTATTTCTCCTCCCCTTTATTTGCAGCGGTAAGAAATTCTTAATGTGCATCACCAAGATCGAGTTGCCCTCCGGCCTTGCCCACCTTCTTTGCAGCTTCTGCTAGCTGCACAGGATTTCTACCGCCCAGCTTTATTTTTGCTTGTATTTCTTCTCCCTTTTATTTGCAGCGGTAAGACATTCTTTATGTGCGTCACCAAACTCGAGTTGCCCTCGGGCCAAGCCCACCTTCTTAGTAGCTTCTGCCAGCTGCGCAGGATCGCTACCGCCCAGCTTTAATTTTGCTTTTATTTCTTCATCTTAATTTGCAGCAATACGACATTATTTATTTTGTGTGTGTCACCAAACTCGAGTTGCTCCGACCATGCCCACCTTCCTTGCAGCTTCTGCCAGCTGCGCAGGATCGCTACCGCACAGCTTAATTTTGCTTGTATCTATTCTTCCCTTTATTTGCAGCAATACTTGAGCAATACGACATTATCTATTATGTGTGTGTCCTAAACTTGAGTTGCCTCCAACCATACCCACCTTCTCAGTAGCTTCTGCCAGCTGCGCAGGTTTGCTACCTTCTATATACTTTATGCGCAACGATACCACATTCTATATACCGTATGTGCAACATGTAATGGCAAATGATTTGGCATACGACCATTTGCCAACGTCGTTTCAGCACGTAAGTGAGCCGGTCCCGGGTCGCCGGCGTTTGCCAAGTTTGTCCAACACCGTCGATTCAAACAAACTCAGTTCGACTGGTCCAGATCGCCTTGATCGTTCCTTGCATGCACTGATTTCGAGAAACAATGAGCTGGTCGCGCCTATTGAAGCTGGTCGCGTCTGTCGAAGCTGGTCGCGCCTATCGCACTGACTGGTTTGACCGCCAGCGGTTTGAACGCTAGCCGGATGCCACATTTCCATGTCCCAGACCGAAGGGTGATTCGACCACCACCATTCCGTTGCGAGGATCTGCTCCGAGCCTGGAGTACTACATATGGAGGTCTTGGCCACTCATGCACATCTCACAAAGAAGATTTGATGCACCGACCATTCCCCCCCCCCCCAAAAAAAACACCAATATTACGAACGAGGTTATCAGATTTCCTCAGTCGTTAGCCAGGCAGAGCCCTGATTTGGATCATTTCTTTTCCAGACTATGACCGAGAGGAACTGTTTTTAAAAGCATTCCCAAGCAACCTACGATACTTTTAAAACATGGAAGAAGGGAAATGTAAAAAGCAAATTGTAGCTTTGCCAAATGTTTCCAAGTCAAACCTTGAGCAAGTCCCAGACCCAAACCTGTTGCCAAATTAGTTTTGCCAACATTTGTGATCCATGAAATATTTAATTCAAATTGAAAAACCACATTTGCCAATGTTTATTCTTGCAATTACATGTTGCGCATACGGTATATCTTAAATGTGTATTTTTATTTCTTCTCCCCTTTACTCACAGCGACACCATATATATATCTATATTAAATATATATATATATATATATATATATATATATATATATATATATATCTCATATATATATATATATATCAGTATCGCTACTGCCCAAATAAAGTGTATTTTATTTCATCTCCCCTTACCCACAAGCAATACCACATTATGTGTGTATGTCACATCACACGTTGCCTCGACATGCCCACCTTTAGCAGCTTCTGCCAGCTGCGCAGGATAGCCAAAGCCCAGCTGTGATTTTGCTTTTAGGTCCCATCTCCCCTTACCCACAGACATACAACATTCTGGGTTGTATGTCACCAATCAACAAGTTGCCTCCACCATGCCCACCTTCTTAGGCTTATGCCAGGCTGAGCAGGATCGCCACAGCCCAGCTTGATTTGCGTGATTTCACTCCCCTTTACCCACGCCAATGACCACCATTCTGTGTGTAGGTCACCAATCACAAGTTGCCTCCAACATGCCCACCTCTTAGCAGCTTCTGCCCAAGCTGCGCAGGATTCGCCCACAGCCCAGCTTTGATTTTGCATTTATTTATCTCCCCTTACCCACAGCAATACACATTCTGTGTGTATGTCACAAATCAAAGTGCTACGACCATGCCCACTTCTTAGCAGCTTCTGCCAGCTGCGCAGGATCGCCACAGCCCAGCTTGATTTGCTTTTCTTTCATCTCCCCTTTACCCACAGCAATACCACATTCTGTGTGTATGTCACCAATCACAAGTTGCCTCCGACCATGCCCACCTTCTTAGCAGCTTCTGCCAGCTGCGCAGGATCGCCACCAGCCCAGCTTTGATTTTGCTTTTATTTCATTCTCCCCTTACCCCACAGCAATACCACCATTCTGTGTGTATGTCACCAATCACAAGTTGCCTCCAACCATGCCACCCTTTTAGCAGCTTCTGCCAGCTGCGCAGGATCGCCACAGCCCCAGCTTTGATTTTGCTTTATTTCATCCCCCTTTACCCACAGCAATACCACATTCTGTGTGTATGTCACCAATCACAAGTTGCCTCCGACCATGCCCAACCTTCTTAGCAGCTTCTGCCAGCTGCGCAGGATCGCCACAGCCCAGCTTTGATTTTGCTTTTATTTCATCTCCCCTTTACCCACAGCAATACCACATTCTGTGTGTATGTCACCAATCACAAGTTGCCTCCGACCATACCCACCTTCTTAGCAGCTTCTGCCAGCTGCGCAGGATCGCTACCGCCCAGCTTGGCACACTATGGGGTGCTGCTCTGGGGGGAACCACAAGTGCTTGTCCACATTCTCCTTCCCGCAATGGATAATAGTCTTGTCAACCACCACTGCGAGGTTCAGCAAGAATGAAGCCAAAATCAGGGCCAGATCAGGATTTGCAATCCTAAACCCCACACCCCAAACCTTTTCAAACCTCACACCCTAAAACCCTTACAGGGTTCCATCCATCCAGGATTCACCGGCCATGGCTGAGCATAGTGGATGGTAAAGGCAAGCTGGACAGAGATACGCCATGCACCGTGCTACATTCATATTTTGAACGAAATCCATCCCATGCACGCCACCTCATGGATGGCGCAAGCGGGAGGACGCAAACAAAACTGCCCCAAGCAAGTTAGATAGAATGACCCCCACATGATGATAGAGGGGTCCTCATCACTTGTTTTACAAAAAAAAACTCCCTCACACCCCAGCTGTTTTCTTTCAAGTCCTAAGCCCTAAGCCCTAGACCCAAGCAAGGTAAGATAGAGTGATCCCATATTCCCGTTCAACGAATGGCTAAATGGCAGAGCTCCTTGACCGACATAGCTGCCGGGTTCGAGTCCCAACAGGTACGCCTTAGTGCTTGCGGTCGCTGTCAACCGCCATGGTAGCTTTGTCCAGTTAAAGTTGCAGCCTGTTCCCTACCGCTGTAAGACAGGGCTCCCTTAATACCACGCCCCACTAGGCGTTATCATTATTAGAGTGACCCCATGCACCGAAGTCTGACTGCACCCTCCCATGCACACACGTGCTCTCCACAAACACATGTCCTCACCACCCCCATGCACAGTACGTGCTTCCTACTCCAAGCACACCCTGAGCTAAGTCGTCCACTGCACACTCCCATGCACACACATGCTCTCCACAAACACATGTCCTCACCACCCCCATGCACAGTACGTGCTTCCTACTCCCATGCACACCCTGTGCTATATAGTCCACTACACTCTCACATGCACACACACGCTCTCCCCACACACATGCGCCCACCACCCCCATGCACACCCCTGTGCTAAGTAGTCCACTGCAAACTCCCATGCACACACATACTGTTCCCACACCATGTCCTCACCACCCCCATGCACACCACATGCTCCCCCCCACACACACGTCCTCTCCACCCCCATGCACACTACGTGCTTCCTCCTCCCATGCTCACCCTGTGCTAATTAGTCCACTGCAAACTCCCATGCACACACATGCTCTCCCCACACGCATGTCCTCACCACCCAATGCACACACATGCTACCCCCCCCCACACGTCCTCCCACCCCCATGCACACTACGGATTCTCCTCCCATGCACACCTGTGCTAACGTAGTCCACTGACGCACACGTCTTCCTACCCCCCATGAAAACCCACGTGCCTCCTACTCCATGCACACACATGCTCCCCCACACACACGTCTTCCCTACCCCACGCACACATGTGCTTCATACTCCCATGCACGTCTTTGGTCCACAGCCATGTGCGCTTAGAAGGAGCCTTGCCATCTGCTATGGACAGGTTCTGCTCAAGGTCCATCCTGCAGTAAATGTGTGGAGGGATGAGGTGAGGGGAGGTCAGGGACCCGCAATCGACAATTGCCCGTGCCCAATATCGTTGAAGACACCCATTGAAGCAATTGAACAACGGGCAAGCATGATACTATAATTATGAGTTTAAAAAAACAATAACAACATTAGACAAGCAGATACTCATAAGTATGATTTAAAAACAATAACACATGGACAAGCATGCTACTCATAATTATGATAAAAACAATAACACATGTAAAAAAACAAATTGTGAAAACAGGTGATACGTCGCATCGGGGCTTGGGTTAGTTTTGGCTTGAGTTGGGCTAGGGCTGGGCTTGGGTTGTTTTGGGCTTGGGTTGGGCTTGGGCAGGGCTTGGGCAGGGCTTGGGTTGGTTTGGGCTTGGTTTGGGCTAGGGCTGGGCGTGGGCTGGTTTGGGCTAGGGTGGGCTTGGGTTGGGTTGTTGGGCTTGGTGGAGCCTGGGCTGGATTGGTTTGTAATTAGTTTGTACTAGTTGCTGCCTTGCTTGCAACCCATCAACCACAAGTTTGTCTTTGTTACATACTCCCTAGATTTATCCTTCAACAACAAGGATTGCTTGTCCACTACCTAGTCATCACCACGGGTACCACCGGAACCATACTCATATCACAACTATTACCAATCTCTCCACCTTAGGGATCAGTCTCTTTCCCAAGCTGCAGCGTGCAGGAGGGTCCAGGGTACAGGAGGGTACACCACGCCCCTCCAGGCGTTATCTCTTCTTTTTCTGCTCCCTAGATAGCGCTCCTAACTAGGGGCCGGCTATATAATATTAGTGAATAAGTAATATTACATAATATTCTATAATATTAGTAGACGAGCGTCCTCACTAGATTTGAAATATTTGGAAAAACTTAATATTATTATGACAATGTAATCATATTATTTAATATTAGTTTTTCAACGACTACTATTAGTTGCCGTTCCCTACTCTAACACATGGGGTTCAGGGCTTCACTCGGACTTCACAATGATTCAGTGACACCACAGTCTACTGACGTATTGCTCACAAAGATCTGGGTTTAACCACACTGATCTGCATCACACAAAGTGCACTTCTGAATCTGAGCTATAACGGCCATACAAACACACACACAATAAACTACACAGGCACAGACCCAGTAAAAAGCTAACACACACACGCGCACACCAAACAACGCAGGTGGCAAGCATGAGCGCAAAGATCTGAATCTCAGCGATTACTGGCGGCATCTTTAAAAGCAGCACCTGAACGGTTTCTCGTCTTAGCTTTCTGTCCATGTGACCATGTTGGGTTGGAACTCGAGCTGCCAGAAGGTAGACGACAGTTGGCCTGGTCTTCTCTGCCATCGTGTGTTCATCTCTGTCTACTTGAGTTATTCTCTGTCTACGTGTGTTCTTACATGGTTACAACGCTGTCTCTGTTTACTTGTGTTATTCTCTGTCTATGTGTGTTCTTCTCTCTCTGCGTGTGTTTACATCGGTATACAAACGCTGTCTATGTCTAGTGTGTCATCTCTCGTCTACTTGTGTTATTTCTTCGTCTACGGGGTTCTTCTTGTCTATGGTGTTATTAACATGGTTACAAAAGTGTATCTGTTCTACTTGTGTTATTCTCTGTCTACGTGTATTCTTGTCTGTCTGCGTGTGTTCTTACATGGTTACAATGCTGTCTCTGTCTACTTGTGTTATTCTCTGTCTACGTGTGTTCTTCTCTGTCATGGGAGCAACGATGTCTCTGTCTACACGGGCTCATCTCTGTCTATGTGTGTTCTTACATGGGAGCAACGCTGAGAAGTTGCCTAGGAGCCATGGCTGAGACCTGCCCCCTGAGACGCACGCACTCGTCGGTGTGTCAACGCAAATGGAATGCGAAAGCTGGTGTCAGTGACTTCGCTCAAGACATGGGGGGATACAAGATGGAGGCGCGTGCAAAGCAGGATGTGCATGCAAGTTAGACAACCCGAGTAGTATTCTAGGTTGAAGCAGGTGTGAAAGCGGGAAATGACGGCCAGTGGCGTGGGCTTGGGGGCTGTGGGCGCGTGGGCTTGGGGCTTGGAGGGGAAGTCAGGACGGCTTGCGCCGGCTTGCGCTTGTGGGGAGAACAGCAAGGTGGCGAACGTTCTCGGACAGGGCTCCGGATGCGGATGGCTCAAGTGGAGCCTGGGGGGGCCTGCCGTGGGGCGGCCTGGGGGGGCTGGGCCCGGGGGGCGGGGCCCGGGCTACGACGGGGGCTACAACTCTGGGCAGAGACTCTGGGCGACCCTGGGTTACACCTGGGTGCCTGGGTTACACCTGGGTGCCTGGGTTACGACGGGTGACCCATGCGGGCCCATGCCAATGGGCGTAAAACCCCATGGGCGTAAAAACCCCACGACCCCCGACGACCCCACGACTCCATGGGCGTAAAACTCCCCACGACCACATGGGCGTACAACCCCATCGATTAGGAGCTACCACCCCAACTGACTTCCAGGCATATCAAGCACCGCGCCTTCAATTAGTCGACACGAGCAATCGTTATTCCTTTCGCTCCTTGACAATTATGTACCCTCACTTTCATGGAGAGAAGGCCGTGCTTGCGGCTCATGGCCGCATTAAGGGGGGCTGCAGTTCCTGCAATGCCCGATGCTTTTGGTCAGCCCAGGCTGCTCGATCGCAGCACGATCGGAGAGCCGCAGCTCTCAACCCGTGCGTCATTCGCCTCCAAAGCCCTTGCCCCAGATCATGCACCGATGAAAGCGATGCTGGCGTTCGCCCCCCTGGCAGCTAGGCCGAATATGTGGGAGGCCGTCCGCTGGTCTTCCTCCGAAGCAAAGGAGGGTGAGAAGAAGAAGGCAGAGGGTGAGTGGACGCAGGTGCGGAGGCCGGAGGGTGGCGGCCGAAGCGTGAGACCAGGTGGTGGAGGGAAGAAAAACTGTAGAAGAAGGGGACAAGGATGGTGAGGCAGGGAGGGCAAACTGTAAGAAGAGGGGGCTGGGGAGGTGAGATGCAGTTACGAGGACGTGTTAGGAGCCTGTGAAGCTAAAGGAAAAGCAAGTCATGAAGAGCCTCACTGCAAGGTGGCGACCTTGACAGAAAGTCTGAAGCGTAGCCTTGCGAAATGGAGGAAGTGCGCACATGAGGGCCAGCAAGGAAAATGAAAGCGCCAAGAAGTTTGCATTGCAGGGTTTTGTGAAGGCCGTGTTGGACGTAGCTGATAACTTGGAGCGAGCTGCTGCTGTAGTGCCACCTGAGGCCCTGGAGCCACATGCAGATGGCAAGTGCCAGAGTGCCATGGATCTGAAAAGATGCGTTTACTGCTGAAGGGGCTGTGGCGGGGGTGACAGCGACGAGCAGATCATTGTTGCACTGTGGCTTCAAGATGAATGGTGTAGTGAAGTATGACCCCATGAATGAGAAGTTTGACCCTAACTTCCACGCAGCTCTGTTCGAGATCCCTGACCCTACCAAGGAGGTTGGAACAGTTGGTGTCTGCACCAAGAAAGGCTACACCCTACATGGACGGGTCATTCGCCCTGCCGACGTGGGAGTAGTCAGGGCCCCATAAGACTGCTGGGACGGTTGCTGCATGCACCAAGAAAGGCTACACCCTGCGAAAGCAGTTCATTCACCCTGCCGATGTGGGAGTTGCCAGGGCCCCACCTAGACTGTTGGGACAGTTGCTGCATGCACCAAGAAAGGCTACACCCTGCATGGACGGGTCATTCGCCCTGCCGATGTGGGAGTTGACAGGGCCCCAATATGACTGTCAGAGCATTTGGTGCATGCACCATGAAAGGCTACACCCTGCGTAAACGGTTCATTCGCCGTGCCAATGTGGGAGTTGCCAAGGCCCCACAAGACTGCTGGGACGGTTGCTGCATGCACCATGAAAGGCTACACCCTGCGTAGACGTTCATTTGCCGTGCCGACGCGGGAGTTGTCAGGACCCCACAAGACTGCTGGGACGGTTACTGCATGCAAAATAAACGGGTCATTCGCCCTGCAAGGTGGTGGTCAGCGCCCCTAAGACTGCTGGGCCCGCGGCTCCGTATTCTCCTGCTGTGGAGTCCGGATTCCTTGTCAGATGACAGTGGCCTTCCATCTGCCTCAAACTGGTCCCAGCATGGGATGCCTCTGTCAGCTGACAAGTGGCTTCCATCTGCATCAAACTGGTCCCAGCATGGGATGCCTCTGTCAGCTGACAAGTGCGCTTCCTCTGCATCAAACGGGTCCAGCCATGGATGCCTTCGGTCAGCTGACAAGTTGGCTTCATCTGCATCAAAATGAGGCCCAGATGAGATGCCTCTGTCAGATGACGAGTATTCCTCTGCCATCAAACTTGGTCCCAGCATGGAGATGCATCTGTCAAGCGGACAAGTGGCTCAATCTGCACAAAATGGTCCCCGCATGGATGGCCTCTGTCAGCTGACGAGTGGCTTCCTTTCCCTGTTCTTGAGTCAATCCTGAAGCTGGCTAGTGCGTCTGAAAACTGACATGAAAGGTGTTTTATTGGGGCCACAAGCTTAGGGCTTGACCCAGTGGCTGGCTAAACAGAGTGATGTAAGCAGCAGGGTTAGCCCAAAAAATGAATGGAGGACAAGGAGGCAGCGTAGTGTACGTTCGTCTATGATTGAGTGACTTATGGTTAGGGGTCGGCTATATTATATAATAATAGTGGATAAATTATATTAAATATATTAGTCGGACGAGTTGTCTCACCACAATTTCGAATTTATTTGGAAACTAATATTATTGTAACGATATAATAATATTAGTTTTTCAAACACTTATTTTAGTTGCCGTTCCCTACTTATGGTAGCCAGTGCTTTTCTGTTCAGCTACCTGCAGCAGCTTCCAGGCAGCTCCATGAGACTGCCACTGGGCTGAAGCTTAAGATTCCCGGAGCGCTGGAAAGCTGGCGATTCGAGCTTCCAGATGCATTAGGCTGCTTATTGTTGGGCTTAAGAGAAAGATCGGGTCATTGCCTAGAACCTGCTGCTCGTAGCTAAAACAAAAAGCAGTGATTGTAATGTATGGAATCATAGCTTTCCTTTTCAGCTACCAGTAGTACGTTCGAGGTAGCTCCCTTAGCCAGCCTCTGGACTAAGTCCCTATCGGTGGGCGGTAGCCATGTTTCCCCATATCATCCATGGTTGATATATAATTGCTTTATGGCTTGTACCAGTGATGTTGATGATGGTGGAAGACAAGCATGGATGTGTTGGAGAGGTTTGTGTCTTGGGTCAAACTATTGGCCTGTGTATGACAAGAAGAATGAATTATT